>JWJB01001112.1:0-18809 GCA_000812895.1 Rutstroemia sydowiana | reverse complement strand
GTTTCTTAGTATTAATTTTTCCTCCATCATTACTTCTTATCCCCTAAAACAAGAACTCCCAAAGAAATCATGATGAATGAATGCAACCCCGAAAAAGAAATCCAATGAAACAACTTGCAATACTAAACACTCGAGATTATAGTAGAAGTAAACCACCAACAGCAAATCCAATAAGCCCAATAACACATGAACCCTCCTTCAAATGACTGGCTGCACCAGGGAATGTTGTAACTCCACCAACTCCACCTGCAGTGGCACTGGCAAGAGGAAGTGTAGTAACAGCAGTCGAACCTCCGGTAACTCCTGTGCTGACAACTCCATTGGGTAAGGTGGTAATGAATGGTGTTCCACCGCTAACACTAGTACTGACGAATCCACCACCGGCACTGGTAGTTGTGAAGACTTGACCATTCGAAGTGAAGGTGCTGATGAGTGGTACCAATGGTCCAACTGTAAGACTTACAGTGGTGGTGATAGCTGGTGTAACAGTGGTGATGGTGCTCAATACCGGTAAGACGGTAATGGATACGATGGAGCTGGTTGATGTTCCACTGATCTCAGAGGTTGTAAGAGGAGGTGGTACAACAGTTGTATTACTTCCACTATCAGTAGAAGTTGAAATCGGTGGTGGTAAAGTGGTTGAATTACCAGTGGTAACGGGAACCGATGTCGTGCTGATGATGATAGTAGTACTATTGGCAGAAGTAGAAGGAGGTAGGGTGGTCGATGTGCTCGTAACAACAGTGATATTGGTCGAGGTAAGAGGAGTAATAGATGCGGAGCTGGAACTTGTGGTTATGCTTGTAATGGTTCCGGACTTCTTACTAGTTTCAGATGCAGATGAAGAGGAAGAGCTGCTTGATGTGATGACCGTGGTGACGGAGGTGGAGGTGGAGACCACGGTGGTGGGTGGTACACTGGTAGAACTGGATGGGGGTGGGATCACGCTGGTAGAGGTGGTTGGGACCACAACGGTACTGGTGCTCGTTTTGGGAGGAGGGGTATCCTCATGCTTGTTGATATTGAGATTGTTATTATTATTGTTGTTCTCGTTATTGTTATTATTATTAATATCAATTCCGCCGCTTTCACCCCAACCGCTACCGCCTCCTGGGAGAGCAGCAGTGAGTGCCACGAAGGTGGTGATGATAACGGGAGCTTGGATTTGGAAACGCATCTTAACGATTGTGTAGGATAGGTTTCTTGAAGAAATGAAGTGCTTTTGGGAAGAAGATGGGTTGATTAAATTATAGCTAGGAACAAAGACTTGAAAAGATCTAATGATAGCTTCAAGTGAGATAGTAACGATTGGAAAGGTTTGAGGAGGAAACAGGAAAGCAGGAAATCTCATCGTTGGGTACTGGGCACATGTTTATATACAAGTATCTACGAGCTATAGTTCTTTATCTCGTTGATTTATTTTTACCTTTTTGGTTTTGAATCTTGCTTTCCTGCATGCGGAGATTCAATTATTTGTCAATCATTTTTGAGTTTATGAGTTTTAATGGTGGTTATCGTTAGTTTTGATGAAAGGGAATAAAAAGATGGAAAGGTGGTTGCGGTTGCGGTTGTGGCGTTGGGTGAGGAATGTGGGATGTGGATGTTTGCGAGAAGTTGGAAACCTCACATTTTATGATTGCAATTCGCCAAACCAATCGGCAATTCTTATCATCTGTTTTCATATACTTTCATACTTTTATCTTTTTATTTCTCTTTGTTTCTCGACGTAAATTGTTTGTATAATTTTCCTTTCGGTATGATGCAGTGTAGGTGAGTTGCGAAGTCGGAATATACCCAGATTTACGAAGAAGCAAGAAGTTATGCTGGTTAGAATTGATTCCTATCTTGCAAATGCGGTTTGCCACGATCGTACTATTCCTTATCCAGGACGGGTTATTTTACTAGGTATTGTACTCAACGTGTCAGTACAATATCTGCAAATCGCTCTTCCTCCTGCCCAAATTCGAATCCAAGTCACAATCCGACTCGGACGCTTGCAGTTTGCGGTTTGTGTATGTTGTATCTATTAGCGGTCTCAATTGCCCAATAATATCACACAATCCTATGTGAGATTCAATGACAAAGGAAGATACAGTTACGCCCCCAAACCGTACACAGTGAGTGCACTTGTACCTAAAAATAGCGGCTTCAAAGTCATGTTATGACGTATTGGTCCCATCCTGTGTCAGCCGTTGACTCGTTGCAGGTTTATAAGCTACGGATTAGTTGGTTAGTTCAGGAAATAGGAGGGAGGTGAAGTGTTTGCATGAAAGAAAGGAATAATAGAAACTTTAGCCGGCAAATCAAATGGAGAATTCTGTATCGTATCTCCTCACAACCTGCACAAAATCATTGGAGCTTAAACATTCCTTCTTCACAAAGGACTCGAAGACCGCCGGATATAGAAAACAGCTATCTCAAGAGGTATGAGGTATGAGGTAATCCGGAAAACTTCTTCGCACCAACAACCAAGTCTATTGTACCTCAATTAGCGGAGCTGATCGGCGGCACAGCCAACAGTTGTAAAGCAGAGCAGACGAAATCAAAAATAAAGTTCTTGCTGATTGAAATCTTTAGTAGTCAGGTGATAGCTATTTTGGTTGTATTGATTTGACGAGGTTATTTTTGTCGTTGGACCTCGTACCTTGTACAATGCCAGGTACGATCTTCGCACATGACGGGTTCGTAACATAACACGGGGAGATTCAGATGACTTTGCTTTCGTTTTGAGATGAAACGATTATTTGCGCGCAGCAGCTTTACGAGAAAGTTAAAGTAAATCAAGTAGGTGTATAAGGAAGATGGATATTTAGGGTGAGATTGGCGAAGGTTTAACCTCGTGATTGATACTGTACATTGGAAAATTCGTAAACCAAGACAATAGTTTTTACAAAATTTGAGCTTAATGAAAGTCAGATATGTAGTTTTGTAGTTTGGATCCACTGAATAGACAAGCAATATGATAATTGAATTTACTAGTATCAAATGGCAAATCTACTACTACAACTTTTGCGAGCATCACCAACCGATTTAAATTATGAGATGCACCTATATTCGAAGCCTGAGCCGCATCAGTACGTACTAACTTTTTGTCTTGTTGAATACGTCGATTCTCGGTTTCTGCGTCGGTATCATCAGCATGTCTGCTGTGCCTCTTCTGTCTGTGAAAACTCGTATATCTATCTCCGTACCTCTTCGTAAAGTATCATATCAACGAAAAAGCATCTCCTACTAGAGAATCTAAGATATTGTCTTAATACTGTGTGCCAGCTGAGCTGTTCGAATTTGGAATGGGCCGTAGCTATTGCTAATTCAAGGAGATAATGATTCATGCCGCTTGGAGGTATTATACTGCGTTTTCTATTTAACATCCCACTCCTCTGGCTTCTGTTATAGTTAAATTCTTTCTTTCAACTCCAAGTCTCAATACAACAAATCCTGTATAATCTGCCAACAAATACAACCACAGACACGTACTCTCACACCCACACTCACAATTTTTATATTTATTTCCCTCTCTTCAGCACAGTCATGTACACCTTCAGCTTTGCTCAAGTCTTCGTCGCTATCCTAGCTACTAGCCAAGGCGTACTTGCTGCCATACCTCCGCCTCCTCCAGACGGTACCATATGCGGCAACACCTCTAAATGCCCTTGTTTGAACAACGTTCATTGCTACATCAAATCAGAAGGTTCAGTTGGCATCCTTGTATGTTTCCTCCGAATTCCTCTGCACTTCCTTCTCTATCAATTTTCAACAGAAGACTGCCATCATTTACTTCAAAAGAAGCTGAGCCACAAAATTAAACTAACATTATGTGTCCTAAGTCAACCTGTGGTTATCGGGATGACCGCCAGAACTCCAAAAAGGTGGATGGTTGTACGTCTACATGCAAGATAACACCAAAACCTGCGGATCAAGTTATAGCTGGAGGAGCCAAAAGCTTTTACCCGTGTACTGAAGCTTGATTTGGGGGAATTGGGCTGCCTCCGAGATTGGTCAAAAGACGAGTGCTTTTTTCTCGGATACCCGACATGCGTTATCACCTTTTCTTTTCTCGATCTTAGGGGCGACTTGGGCAGATTGGTTACGAAGCTTCTCGATTAGAGCTAGCTACAGTAATATACGGCAGGACCGACGGAAGAAGTTAGCAAATATAGCAGGTGGATGTCATATCTCTGTATGCACAGGAGATGTTGGGGAATATAGGTGAATCCAAATAGCACACTCATTTCATGATTCATGAATCATAATATCATTTCGATTCACTTTCTATATGCTCTGCAAATGTGGATTTCTGTTGGTGGCGCTTGACGACATGGATCATTCTACCTTGGTGATGGTAAATTCATAAATCATAAATAGATTCCCATCAAGATAAACCTACATTTCGAATGACAATGACATAGGTAAATGATATAACTGGTTTACTTTGATTTTAGGATGACAATAGATTCCTTTTTGCGCAGCAGCTTTTCGAGAACCATAAAATGTGATAGATGTACAACACTATTTATATATTTATTACAAGTTTATCGAGTACCATGAGGCGAGGTCATCACCGACACCAACCAATCTGATGTATGAAATACCGCATAATTTGTATCTCAGCCGCATTGTTGCATTGCAACTTCTATCATGGTTGGATAAAGCCACTCTTGAGTTGTAGGTCTCAGTCAACACTGCCACTGTGCCTCTTTTGTCCATAAATATATCTATGCAACTATTCGCAGAGTGTTATGTCGGTAAAATAGCATATCCTACTGCTATAATTAACAATTCTGGGTTTTGTTATGAAATGTGTCAACTGAGCCCTTTCGCCGCTGGAAGAAGACGTGGTTATTTGCTAAATTAAGACCATGGAGTTATTTTAATCTATGGCTTTGCGTTTTCTATTTAACTTTCTTCTCCTCTAGATTTCTTCTACAATTATCTACCTTAGAACGAGAAAGATTACCAGAATACATCTCTGCACAATCTAGAATCCAGACACACCGCAGATATCCACGCCCATACCTACATCCACAATCTATATATCTGCCTCTCCCTACATCACCAAAATCATGTACGCCAATTCAAAGCTTATTCGAATTATCATCGTCTTCTTAGCTACTAGCCAAGCGGTGCTTAGCCAACAAAAGCTTGGCAATGGTAGATGCGGGGATCCAACTCACTGCCCTTGTTTAAAGAATCGAAGATGCATGACAATCAATCAGCAAATTGGCTTTGTTGTACGTTTTTTTTTTTTCAAATTTACTTCCACTTCTATCTCTATAAATTTCAAATAATAAAAGATGGTTATAATTTACTTCAGAAAAAGGCGATGCACATAATTGTACAGTACTGACATGATGTGTTCTCAGTTCACTTGTGATCTCGAGGGTTCTGCCAACAACAGATTCGTAGATTGCGGCTCTTCATGCATGATATTAAATGTGGATGGCGACCTAGAGTACGACTGCGAATTTTAAAATTCGTCAAAGCAATAGTAGTATTTCGGGTCCCCGATGTACTTTTTCGCCTTCTCTTTTGTGGGATCCTGGCGACCGTAGGGCAGATGAGGTTGTGATTTTTTGTATGAGAGCTAGCTAGGAGGGGACAGCACCCGCGGAAGATATTAGTAACATATCAGGCATACTGTACAGCACATCTCTCCATGATGAGGGGTGGTGAGAAAAAGCCGGAAGATCTATTCAAAATCACATTCATTTCATGTTTTTTGAATCATAATACCACTTGACCTTCATATTATATGACTCCTTGTCATCCTGATTCAATACTATGGTGAAATACATCTTTTACTTCATGGTATATCAAATCAGCTGCAAGCCGCAGCCTGCAGCCTGCCATAGCCGGAATTCATAATGTTAAAGTTGGCTGCAAGTTGTAAGTTCCTGTTAGTGGCGCTAGACTACATGGATCATTTCTACTGTGTGTAATGCAAGAAGACGAAGGAGAAAGCTCTCCTTCCCCTGTGTAATTGTGTTCCAACATCAAACTTGTTGGTAGATAAATAACCTTAAATTGTTCTGGTATGTCTAGCCTATCTTATCTTCGAGGGAGTCACCCAAGACCTATGATAACAAACGACCCAACACCGAATTTCCCTTCGTATCCCAGATCACTGGTACCGAAATTACATTATGGCGGCATTGGTCTCGAACAGTGCTGTTGATAGTGCTAATAACTCAAAACTGACAGCTGCAGTCTAATTAGTGATTGCTGTGCCCCAACTAGTGACAAGTGCCACCCAGATGCCAATGCGATACTGGAAAACCCCGGGTGTTGCCCCTTTTCTATACTTATTGATGGATATTGAGAATGCCATGGGATTTGTCCTCATTGGTCTGCTCGTATTTTTAATATTCCACCATCTTGATATGGGGAAATAAAACATTTAACTTAATATCGGTTTGAGATTAGCCAACGGCTTTGTTGTAGGTAATATGTTCGTGAAAATATTGAGGTGTAGACTATTTCTGTGAAGGGCAGATCTCTGGGATCCAGACTTTCTCACCCTTATACCGTAAATTTCATAACGTGCTTCACAACTTTTTTGAACTTTTTTTTTCACAGAATCTTATATCCTCAATTTACTTTTTGATATATAACTTCACAACCACGACACTAATAAATATTTTGATTAGACTTAACTGATCGCCTTACTTAAATTATATTATTAAATAAAAAATGATTTTATTTAATATTGAGGTCAATATAAGAAATTGAAAATAAAAGTAGGAATTGAGAAAGTGGTTTTAGCAAATGCTTGGCAAAGCTTGGCATTCAATATCTTTTTTATAATAAATATTTATTTTAGATATTATAAAATACTTTATTGAGATTTATATTCAATATGTTATATATGCATAGAGCTCATCATTATCTATTAAATAGTATTATTTCCGTCCAATTTGAAGTTATATTAAAGAAGTTATACTAAATTTAATATTATTAATTTTTATATTCTAAAAAAATGTTCTCGGTAAAGAAAAAGCGATTTGTGAAGCACGTTATGAAATTTACGGTACCGTGCCGCATGCCAATAGCCTAATGTAGTAATAACCTTTTTCTACCTTCAGATCCCTCATTGGAATCCTCTGCCCTTACTTTGATGGCGCTCGTAGTAGTAGTCTCGATTTTAATTAAGATCAAACCTATGGGTGTATCCTTCCCTACATTTGTGCTATCCACAATCCAAAAAATGGCGCTATTATCATCTTTTTCACTGGACGGACTAGCCATCTCATCCCAAGTCTAGACTCAAAATATCCCCAAACTCCAAAGAAGGCGTAGCAGAATTTAATCTTAAACCAACAACAATCCAAGTGCTTGCATTCCCAAATTATTCAATTCCAAGTTTGCTAATTTCACTCCAAGTTCTAATCATGGAGAACCTGCAGGACCCCTTCCTAAAATTCTCTACTTAAGGCTCTGCTTTCTCCCGTTTCTGCTCATTTCCTTCATCCTTCAACAACCACTTCAACCTTTACGCTCATTAAGTCAACTCGACTCAACAGTCTTTCGTTTTTACAAGTCAAAACAACTTCACAGTCTTTACTTCCAACAAAAAATTTCACCACAACAAGTAAACACCCTTTTTCCAATCACGATCACCATGTACACCAAAGCAATTCTCATCCAAGCCTTCGCCATTGTGGTCGCTGCACCAGGCATGGTCCTCGCTGCTCCGTCTACTGAGCTCTTTACCCTCACTCAGCGCGATTGTCTCTGTCTCGATGGAGCTTATTGCGGAAGCTGGGATGGTCAGCCCGCCATTGTGAGTTCTTCTCTCTATTCCCTTGAATCCCTTCTCCTTTCCCGCTTGACTAATAAACATAACCCAGCTTGATTGTGTTACAGGAGCACTCTTTAGCACACCACAAGCTTCAATATGCCCTGCAGGGTATTGGTGCGAACCATACGAACGCTATGATAAAAAAACTTATTTCTTTGCCTGTGGCCAGATCACCAACCCACCCGATCCGTGTACAACGCAAGCAAATTAGCTTTCTCTTTCCTCTTCTGTTAATTGCAGTGGTAATAGAGAAGAGCGAACTTTGTGGATGAATGGAACTCAAAGAGTTCGGTCAGCTTCCGAGATAACGGGAAGAGGAGAAAAAAATATGAAATCTTCTCAGCAAATCTGACAATTGCTTGTTACATCGTCATCACCTTTTGTATCAAATGAGAGTCTTCTGCAGATCAATCCAAGCTATGTTCGTCTGATTTCGAGTTCAATTGGGCAATATTGGAGACTGCTACTAGTACATAGTAGTATCTTCATTCATTCTAACAAAATATTGCCAGTTGCCCCATACGTATGATTTTTTGATGTCCTTATTCGTGATGTTCTTCTAATACGTGTTACAACAACTTGCTCCAGTACCCAGCACCATCAATCCATCCCTTCCAAACACCTATCACTCACACCAAAGTCCCGGAAATACCAGCCTGGCTGGCTACTTTTCTTTGTTCACCAGTAACTTTCCATGTTGACAAAACCATTGATCGCACGTAGCTAGTTTGATTGGAAAAGCTATACATACAGAGAGCATGAATACCCAGTCCAAACAACACGGGTTCTAATTCAATCATGCAATACTAGCCTTCATACCATCTTCCGCATACCAATCATCTATGCCACCTTACTCCCCATTCTTCATTGTTCAACTCCCGGTCAATAAATCAAACTTATAAAACTTATTGTCCATCTTGAACTCAATAATTATCATTTATAAAACTCATTGTCCATCTTCAACTTAACAATTCAAATCTATAAACCAATTTTTAACAACTCAATGTCTAACTTCGATTCGAAGAATGAAATTTATAAAACTAAATGTTCAACTTCCACTTGGAGAATCAAATCACACTGGTGGAGAAATGTACCCTTCGATTAAGACGTGCAACAAAAGCAAGGCAAGTCACATAAAAGCTTGGCCGACGTGGCTGCGGCTGAATCAGGTCGGTAAAGTATGTTATTTGGTTTTGTTGCACGTCTTAATCGAAGGGTACATTTTGAAAATTCAAGGGAATCATTTTGACAATTCAAGGGAATCATTAAAGAAAAAGCAAAAATGCCCAGACGTATTAGTATATAATGTGTTTTTGTTGCACGCCTTACTAGTAATACTGTAGTAGTATTGGTTGTAATAGGGTTGACTCAATAGCGTTGGAGTAATATAAATTAAATAAAGAGCGGCCAGCATTGACATACCGTAAAATGCTTTCGTTGCACGTCTTAACACCAAGGGTTGATTTCAATATGGTAATACAAAGGAGGGAAATTTTGAAGATCAAACAAGAAATAGCCAGCAGGTTGGGTCTACAGTATCACCCACTTTTGTTGCACATCTTGATACTAGTTGTAATCAGGTTGTAGAAGGGTTCATTTGAGAATGGCTGATTGTGAAAGGGTTGATTGTAATGGAAAACAAATAAACAGTGGCCAGTATTGGTACAGATACCTACCATACGGTGCTTTTGTTGCACATCTTAAAACTACAGGTTGTAATAGGGTAAATTTTACACAATACAGATTTCATACAATACTACTACAGGAAGGTGAATATTGAAGAAGAGATAGCCAGCTGAGTTAATCTATTACATCTTTTTGTTGCACGTCTTAAATCTGGTTGTAATAGGGTTGTAAAAGGGTACATTTTACTTATAGTAGTGTTGATATGGTAAGTACTAGGTAAGGTTGTAAAAGGGTTGGTTTTACTTACAGTACAAAGTTGTAGTAGGGTCGGTGGAATATGGTAGATATGGTAATAAACGTGTTGGTTAGGCCAATGGGACTAAAGAAGTATTGAAAAACAAATAGAAAAGTTACGTTAGTACTCCACATACTTTTTGTTGCACGTCTTGATACCGTTTGTAATAGGTTTGTAATAGGTTTGTAAAAGGGTCGATTTTAGAAGGGTAAACAGTGGCCAGCCAGATAAGTATATTATATGCTTTTGCATATCTTAAAACCACAGTTTGTAAAAGGGTTGATTTAGGACAATGCAATGTAGTAAGTATTAAAGAACAAGCAGGAAAGTGACCAGCTACTAGTTTCGTATTTCGCATGCCTTTTGTTGCATATCTTAATGTTATACTGTACAGGTTGTAGAAGGGTTCATTTTGATGAAATGCAGGTAGGTAGGTAGGTATCGAAGAGAAATGGCAAAGTGGCTAGCCAGGTTAGTAGTTCAGATGCCCTTTTTTGTTGCACGTCTTAACTTCATACTGTACACATTGTAGAAGGGTTCATTTTGAAATACTGTACAGATTTGTAGAAGGGTTCATTTTGATATACTACAGGAAAGTAAATAGTGAAGAATATGTAGCCAAATCACTGTGTTGCATACTTTTTGTTGCACGTCTTAACATCATACTGTACGGGTTGTAAAAGGGTTCATTTCAATATACTGTGCGGGTTGTAAAAGGGTTCATTTTGCTATACCGTACAGGTTGTAGAAGGGTTCATTTTGCTATACTGCACAGGTTGTAGAAGGGTCCATTTTGATAAACTACAGGGAAGTGAATACCGAAGAACAAAGAAAACTACCCAGCCACGTCAGTACATCACCAACATTTGTCGCAGGTCTCATTAAAGCCTTGGGATCAATATAATACAGCGAGAGTAACATCTATTAACAAAAAGCATGGCTATTTCTTCGACTTTCATCATAATAAATTCAGTGAGAAAACGCAGTGTATGCCAGTTGTGGACTTGTAACTTGTGTTTTCGTATAGCTAGATCGGATGAAAAATATACAACCGACGTCGATTTAGGGGAGATCCGGGTACTTTCATCTAATATAAAGCCATAGGATGAATTGGAGCTCTCGATGTTTTTGGAAGGATCTAGGGGGTACCGATTGCCAAAGTACTTTCAACGCGATTGACGGTGCAAGTGTATTTTCTCCCAGGTGAGTTTGTAAACTCAAGTTGGCCTTGATTGATCTAGTAATATGTATTAAGTCCACATTTCCATCTTAACATGTATAAACGAAGCTTGTCACACAGTGATGGTATACCGCTAGCCACTTTATCCCATGACACACACTGGTATCAATCCATCGATTCATTCATCTACCATCAACTATCTATCTACCATTCTTATTTTCCACCCCACACCCAACCCTATCACATCAGCCCCTCCAACTACCCATCATCACCTATCGCCAAAGCCATACAACCATATCCACAATCTATGATACTCCCTCGCCGATGCACCATCCCATGATACCTATCTATCATCTATCAACATGCATTTTCTCAACCCATCATCCCAACATGTAATCTCCCCATCAAGCAGGTAGGCATGCGGGTAAGAACCCCCAAACCCACACACAAACAACAACGCTCACATCAAGGCCTCTACAAGAAAACCCCCACGATGTATAATACAAGAACAAAACCCTGGTAAACTTTAAGATTAATCGAAAGAAAGCCCAACGCCGATTCGCTATGCTGTATTGTGTTGTACTCTGCTCTGAAATGCAAGACAAGCCACATTCATTCATTCGTGAGAAAATATTCACACCCCGATCCATCTACCAATCCATTCATTTTGTCCCACTCCCTTTGCAAAGGAAAATTCATAATTTGGAACATCTTCTCCCCTCTGCAACAAAGTCCTACGAAAAAGTCATATAGTACTGCAAAAGCATGATTTCCTAAACAGTTCGGTAACCCGTATATTATCTTAACCAGTTGTGCTTTCAGCGGGCTCTTCAGCAGGCGCACTTTCTGGAACCGGATCCTCATGTTTGGCTACACTGCCCTTACCACGCCACGTACTAACTGCGGGAATTTGAGCATCGTATCGAACCTCTTGAGTACCGTAAGCTCTTGGAGTGAGTTTGATGAGCGTATGAAGAGGAACTGCCATCCATGGAGATTCGTCTTGGGGTTTCTTCATGAAGTATGCGTAGATACATCTAGGTATTTTGTTAGCCAATAGCATGGATTAAGCCAAGACGCGGGATGTGATTCACTTACCTAAGAACAGCTTGATGAGTAACAATCAATATATCCTCTGATCTTTCCAGTTCCATAATAATAGGCTCTAAACGAATGACCACATCGCGATAGGATTCCCCACCTCGATATCTGTAGTTGTATTTATCTTCATCACGAGCTTCGAAATCATCCGGGTATTGCTCTTTGATATCTTGATATGTTAAACCATCGCAAACACCAGAGTTGAGCTCATCAAGAGCTTTCCATTGGAGCTGGTTGTGTTCCTTTGGAAGATGACGGGCTGTGGCGATCGTACGACGTAAGGTAGAGGTCCAAACAGTTAATGGTCGATTATCCTTATATTAAATTAGTCATGAGACATTTTCTAGGTCACCAATCACTTACCCCTACTGATTCAAGGACTAAATCGGGCAACTTCTTGGCGTACATTTCTCCACGAGGAGATAGTTCGGCATCACCCCCAATTTTCCCCTCAAGGTTATACATAGATTCCCCATGCTATTAAAGTTAGCAAATACCATATTTTCAACTCAAGTATTACTTACGCGTGACAGCCATATAGATCTTGGCTTGATATGCAAATTCATCAAGTAATAAACCACACGACTTTGCAAATAATCCTGGATCCTGTTGATAATAACCTGTTTCCCAACATTCATGATCTTTAGGTAAGTGAGATCACTCTCATCCTCATCAAGTGTCTGATAGACTTTCTCATAATTCTTGATTCGATCTCTAAAATCTTGCGCCGCCTTTTCTGGATCCGCACCAATGTAATCTGGAGATGTAGTCTTAACTTCGAGGATATTCGACATGATTAATTCTTCGTCATCGCATTTCGACTCGACAAAAAGGGTTTCGATTCCTTCAGAATCGCATCTGTCTTTAATCCAGCGTCTTCTTTCCTTGGTACTATTTGTAGCATCGAGGATAGCTACTACTCCTTGTTCTTTTTTGAACCAATCAACCATATCATTCACTGCTGCTTCTGCCGCGGCTTTTCTCATTCGTTCACCCTCTTGGTTACTCGTATCGAAGAAATCGGCAGTCGGATTGGGGGTTGCATTTCGGCGGTAACTTCCCACGTTGAAAACTTGTGCATCGATTGAGAGCCATTTTAGGTAGCGTTGAGCTATTTTCAGAATGAATTAGCTTCGGGATGGACCGAATAGTAAATAATAGCGTCTATACGTACCCTTTTGAGCTATGAGGGATTTTCCTCTAGCTGGCAGACCAACCATTACCACACATATCTGAGTATCCTCAACCTGAACACCGAGACCATTAGGTTTTGTCTTGTATCGTGTCATTTTGACAAATATGAAGTTAATTGAAAGAGAAGAAAGAGTTCAAAGTCTATTGAATAAACAATAGGCAGAAAGGAAGTATTATATGAATTCGCAGAAGAAAAGGATGTGATCGCGTGAGGTTTCCTTTTTAGAAAAGTCCGAAAGTTGCTTAGATGAAGGTACGGTAAGGAACGGGAGAGGCCGGGCTGAAAGTTTTCTTCTAGAAGGAAAATAGATTCTTTTTTTCCAAAATAATGAAACTCTTTTCTCCTTTTTTAGAGAGTTATAATTGAGTTCGCTTTCGTATTTTGAATGATCCGGTATGTATTTTCTGTCTTTTTGCCCTCTTGAAACACTTTTGTAGAGAGAAAGAGAGAGAGAGAGATCTGTACAATATCGAGAATGAGAAGAATGCAGTAAGTTGACTTTTAAGTAGTTATTGTAATGGAAGGAATTATCATTGACAATTGAAAAGAAAACAGAGAGAGAATAAATAGTATATGAGGCAAAAGGAAGACTTTTCAAAATGATAGAATAAAAAGTAGTTTTTGTATGTGAATGTTGTGTTTAAGTAAAGTGATTGATGATGTTGGGGGTGATTGAAAGTTTTCCCTAGGTTTGTACTTTGGTAGAGTAAATAAATTAAATTTATTTTTCGGGGTAGCAAAACCCTTACCTAGATATGGAAATTTTAGGGATTGAGAATTAAAAAAGTGCCTGCAGATTTGGGCGTCATCGCTTTCACCAATTGTTAAGCGTTACCCATAAAAAATAAAAAATCATCCTTGTAATCTTCCCGACTTTTTCCAAAATGCTTCAATTTAACCAATTGAATTCCTAAATCTTTTTCCCAATTAGGAATATTTAAATCTTTTCCTTTTCAGGTAATATTCTTCGAACCCCGCATAAGGCTGGTTTTACTTATGGGTATGAGTTTTTTACCCCTCAATTCATTCTCTAATACTTTCAAGAGAATGGGATGAAGATAGAATCATATCAATCATAAAGGGGATTCATAGTAGGATATAATTGAAGCTATTCACATCCATTGAACCTCATCGTCAACATTATTTTTTACTAATAAGGAGCTTATAGGTATAGGAGAATAACAGTTTGTTATTTTCTATCCCCCCTGAAACACTAATTGAGGAGTCCGTAGAAAAATGTTCGTATCTTTGTGGATTACTTTTTCCACAATTAGTAAACATCTAAAGTGTTCCGCCCAGATAGATCCTCTTTTTTCTTCAAGGTGTTTATGCACAATGCTTGTTCGTTCCCCTAATCATCACGCCAGATGTACATCAGTACCTGACCGTGTAGGTGGTAATTTTCAGTGGTATGATCAATATATGATCAATATATTGCTATAAAATGTCACAAGCCCTCGAAAAATCAGCTGTTAAGAAACTTTTTCTCCTCATTCTCATCCTTCTAGTTTCCTCCGCTTCTCCAGTCTCCATGCTTATAGAGATCATGTAGTTGCTCACCCCATTTCCCCAACGTTGATCCGTTGCTATGAATGATTCGCATAAAAGCTGTACCACAAGTTACAACTCATGCATCTTCCAGTACCAAAGATCCAGTTCATGCCTCGGACATAATGAATATACGGTAACTATTTTGTATATTCGAATCCGAAGATTTCCCAGTGGAGTACGGAGTACAGTTACAATATGTTTTTACAAATTTTCAAAAAGTACCTTGAATTTATAGCGGATAATGTAGTACTAACTACAAGATCAAGCTTTACCATGGTACATTTTTTTCGCTATAACTTTGTAGCGAGGATTTGGTGTATCCATCTAGCTTAAAATATCCTCACCGCCGATCAGTAACACGAATCATGATCCTAATCATATGTGTACACTGTACATGATCATAGTCATACTTTGACTATACGGCTTCTGGAAATTTCATTCGAATCAGAGAGTATGTTGCCGCTTCTGGTAAAAAATGTTAAGAAACTTCAATACATACATTTCCCATTGAATACATCACCCCAGTCTTTCTCTCATTATTCCCTGCCATAACTCCATACATCTTGTCTTTTGATATTTCTCTTCTTTATATCTTCTTTGGAAAAGTTGGAAGGTAGACCAATTGGTTTGGTATATCAATATCAGCAGGCAGATACCTAGATATCACCAAAATAGATAAGGTCTGGTGTCGCAAACAAAGCTGGCTGGCAATCAAGAGAATCTTCTCTTCGGAATCAAATCCCCAACAGCAATTAAAAGAGCTTGGGAGTTCCTCTGAGTAGTTGAATTGATTAATGAGACACAATATTAATAAAGAAGATAATGGGAAGAATTTAATCTATATGTCAAAAGGTAGAAAGGTCAATGATTTAAATCTGGGAAGCTCGAAGGCATTGCTTATCGGAGGTAGGGCCAGGCACGATAAGGAAGTGAATGCGGGATCTCTTAGTATTGGAGCAAACTAAAGCAGCAGGTGTTTGACTATGTCAATATTTTTACGTCTTTTTGGATGGAAAGGCTGAGATTACTCTACAGAAAGAAGGGATTGGGCCGGTTATGGACCAATTGGGAAAGGATTGGGAGCACATGGGATACAGATGGGAAGTGGTTAGATATGTACTTAAAGAACAAGGCACTGTGAGGCGGTAGGTTTCACAAGGCTGGACGTGGGATGAGGGCTAGATGTGGGATAACTCTTCAGTCGTTTCTCTTCTCCTCTTGTACTCCATCATCCAAACACATGCCCCTAACTAGAGTACATACTCAACGTGCCATTCACCCATTTAACCCATCCCACCCGTTCCATTCCATCCAAACTTTCAAATGCACCCCCCCTTCCAAGGAGAAAACCCCCATCCATATTATTTACACCTCCACCACTCTACTCATTATACCCATAAGCATCGCATTTCATTCATCAAATAACAAACAAACAACCAATTTCATAAAATACATTCATTCAATTGAATTTGAACAATAAACTATATATAATCCGAAGCTTGTTTATACAAGAATTTATTAATTAAGTAGATGCTAAACATTGAAAAGGTCAAACTTATTGCGCAGAGCGAGCTCTAGACTACTTAATAAATACAAACTTGAACATTGTAATTGAAAAACTTGATTTCGACTCAACTAACATTCAATAGTTATTTAAAGTTGAATCTGCTGTGGTGACAGATTTATTGCACTCACTGGCGCCCCTTCCATGTTATTTACAGCTTTAGCTCTACTAGGTAGTCTTCACTTGCAGCAGCCATCCACTCCTGAAGTCAACCCCACAAAATCCAAAAAAATGACGAAATGCCAAGGAAATCTACACGTGGCCTGTGCTGTATCCCGTATACTGGGCCGGCTCGGCATCTAAAATTCTCTTCCTCCTCCACAACTTATCTTGAATTACTCCTATATCTCGTAAAATTTTCAGGGTTTCCGACCAAATCTCTTCCTATACAATTAGTCATTTAAATTTGTTATTGACCTATATATCTATGAATTCAGAGGATGGTGATATTGATATGTGTTTGTAGGTTTGCATTTTGGGGTTTCTGTATGTTTTGTGAATTTGGGGTTGGGCGGGGTTGAGGACCTGAGGTACAGTACAGTAATTACGTATCAGGCTCTATTTGCTTCAACGGCAATTAGTATCAATAAGCATGAGAACTAACATATGGTCAGATAAAAAGGCCATCAATATCATATCAGACTTACAGTTAAGAAGCACACCACCCTCTTATCCCATCAAAGAAGACCTGTAGTCCAGAAAAAGAAATCAATGTTTAATTTTCATTCTCCCAGTACTTCTAAAATCTACCTAGCTAAAAATCAAACTGCATCGCCGTCCATCCATTCTTTGCAGTCAAACTTTTAAAATCAAGATATGAGTTAAGCTAAAGTGAATTTGTACCTTGAGCTGTCGTCTGAGCTACCATTCAGACAGTCTAACTCTTTCTTTCCTAAATAACATAATGAACTAAACGAACCGCTCCATACTTTTAAATGCATGCTTGCTTGTTTGCTTGCTGGTTGAAGAATTGAAGAGTTGAAGAAAAAAGAAAGGAAATTGGAGAAAGGATGAGGTTCTATATATGTAAGTGCATTCGCAATTGCTAGTGGATGCAGTTCGAGAACAGGTTCCTGTGCAGATGCAAACACTAATAGGAATGCAGTATAGAACTTCTTCCCTTCTCAAAGAAAGTGCAAAGGCCACTGTAAGCAAATGTAGCGCTGATTCTGCTACATACTCTTTCCTGAAGTGGGGCCCATGCAAAGAGTCGATGTCGACAAATACCCTCTTCCAAAACCGCTCAAAATCAGTTAAAAAGAAGAGTCCAATGGCATCAATCCAAACTTTTTCTCTTCCGTAAAACAAGGTGGATGCAGAGAAAACAATTTGTATAACCACCAAACCACAACCGCCAGGGTAAAAAAGGAAACGTAAACACCTCCGCAATGCATATGCACCTAATGCAAGACCTCATCTATCCTCCCAATGCATAGGAAAGAAACACCATCGCTATGCAAGCAAGCCAGCAAGCCAAATATGTATCCACCACATCCACAACTTCCCAAATTCAAAACATGAATTCTTCCCTCGCCATCTCGCGCCATACACATTGTTGCTTCATCAATTCCCTCTCATCGAAAAGAATCGTCTCCTCAGCCTTTGGACCCTCAAACCCCACACGATCCAACCCCCTCAACAAAATCAATTTTCCCGTACCCTCCTCCTGCTCCTCCTCCTCATTATCTTTAACTCTCGGCTCGGGCAATCCATTCTTTCCCGCAACTTTCAAACCTCCCAAACTTGGCCACTCCGCTCCAGCCTCTCCATATTCCTCTCCTTCTCTCTGCACCCAGATACTCATACACCCAAAAACCCCTGACAAACCATCGCGAAACTTCTTCCCCCCAAATGCCTTCACAATCCGAATCCAATTCCCATCCACCTTCACTTGCTTCATCTCCTCCATCGTCTTAATCTTCTTGGTCATCGCATTCTTCAAATCGTGTTTTCGTCCCTCTCGATGTCGAATCAACTCCTCTTTTGTTTTTGGAAACCAAGGTGAACGCGTCAACCCAAGATGTTGTGCTTGAACTTTAAGTCGGTCGAATTGCTTGCTGACTTCATATTCCGCGCTGCGGTGCGTAAGTGAAGTGCCAGCTGCGCTGGTCATCGCCATTGGGTTAGGACTCGAATTCAATGCGTTAGGAATGGGCGTTCCGGTTCCGGTTCCGCTACGACTACGACTGGTATTAACTGCGGAAGCAGAAGCTGCGCGTGTGGTACGTCGAGAAGATGGCCTATTCTTACGAGCAGCTATTTGTTCAGGAGTTTCGTTAAATCCACCAGGTCGACCAACCAAACTATCTTTAGGACGCATTGCCAACAAAGTCGTAGTATTCGTATGCATTTGCGTAGATTGTGTACGATTATGTCCTCTACCACCAGCACCATGAATCTGCATTTGCGGAGCTGCAGAATCCTCGATTGCAGCGTCTTTCGGTAAGTCAAACCCGCCAAGCGCCTGTGCACCCAGAGGTGGAAAATCCTCAGGACCAG
>JWJB01001107.1:0-22714 GCA_000812895.1 Rutstroemia sydowiana | reverse complement strand
TGATATTTTTGAGGATATACTTCATTTTTCTTATAATATATCAAATCTTTTGATATTCAAAAATATTTATTTTATTATATCCAAAAGTATATGATCCATTCATCAACCAACCATCCAACAACCGACCGCATAAAGTCGATTGAAACTATCCATTTTTCCTATCGAAAAAAGCTTGTAATGCAATGCTGTCTATCCAAATGCTGAATGCCCGACACCAACGCCAACAGAACCTTCCCAACAAATGGATCGTGACTTTAATTCCCACCTCCCATATTATCGCGTAATAAAGTTACGACGGGTGCATTGAGCTTATCACGTCCTTTCAAGAAATCCAATTCCAAAATGAACAAAAATCCCATTAAATTCCCTCCCAATTGTTCGACGAGCTTTCCCGCAGCCTGAGCAGACCCACCTATTGTCGGATGTTAGCACAAAATCAAGTCAAGAATAAAGGAAAAATAGAAGAATTTATGCATACCAGTAGCAATGATATCGTCAACCACAAGAACTGTCTGCCCAGGTTTGATTGCATCCTTTTGGATCTGAAAATAATCCTGACCATATTCCTTATCAAAAATAGCTTCCTCTGTTGGTCCTGGAAGTTTTCCTCTCTTCCTTACGGGAGCAAAACCAGCGCCTAATCTCAAAGCCAAGCTTGGCCCAAACAAAAACCCACGTGCATCAAGACCAACGACAACATCGGGCTTCTTCCCATCACCAAAGAGAAGAACTTGTAACTCGAGAGCACGAATTAAGGATTCGTGTAGTGAATGCGAAGCAAACAAAGGAAGGATGTCCACGAAATCGATCCCAGGTATAGGAAAGTCGGGAAACTGTCGAAGGGATTGGCGTAATTTTAGGACTGTGCTGGTGAGTTCGGAGGTACTGGAGGCAACGGATCCGGACTCTCTTCTCGAGGCATTCTGAGATGAACTATGCAGTTGATTTGTTTCTAAAGTTTGTGGGGAAGTCATCGTGAGAAAAAAGAAGAGAAAGAGCAAGATTTAAAAGATGGTTCGGTGAGTAGGTGGTATAGATAAAAAAATCTTTTTCTCTAGGATCTGCGAGATGCGGCGACCCTCGGGCAGCTACTGGCTAGAAGGTTTGGTAGTGAGTGCAGGGAACCGGGGCATTTTTACAAGGAATTACTAAGGGAGCCTTTTTTCGTGGTTCCTTTTACAGGGGAGCAAGGAATAAAATGGCAAATAAGGTAGGTGGTAATAAAAATAATATAATATATAATATTGGTTTAACTCCAAAACTGCAAAGATACTTGTAACATTGTAAGTGCAGCCTGCAAGTGCGGCAAATGTACTCGTCGTAACTTTGGTTGTTGGGTAGTTTGAATCGTGTTGGTAGTTTTCTGTGTTTATGTATGTGTGTACACATGTAAGTAGTGCTTGCCCAAATACTTCCTCTATAGGTGATAGTGATAGAAAGAAGGTTAGTCGCTGGAAAGATTTAAACGAATTGGATTAAGGGGGGAAGGGAATAGAAAAGAAGATTGTCATAATTGTTAACCACAGGGTAAATACTTTTATATAATAGGTTTGGGTCTCGGTCAAATTAGTTGTTAGTTGGCTTCAAGGAAGGTGTTAACAGAAGGTTGATAGTACTTCTTTAATAGCAATAGATGGAATATCAAATTTGTAGACGGTGAGATTCTAGCTTCTATCTACTGTGCCTAGAACATATCTAATAGGCAGGCATATAGATAGATGATTACTTTCCTTGGAGTAACACATACTAATGTACCTATGTATGTACTAGGTAGGTAGGTATGTATCTACTTTAGTAGGCAGTATATATATTCCGTATATATATATATATCATAAAAATAAGCCAATCAAAGGTACTATGTAATACTGTACGATACGTTTAGTACTCCCTAATTCGAGAGTTAATTATTCGGTTCTACATTTTATATAGAATTATTATAATTTATAATATAATAAAAGGGAAATATTTTAACTAGAAATAAAATATTACCTTGCCTAGATAATAGGTGAGTACTGGTATGAATGACTTTTTCCTGGTTGCTTATTATTATTAGAGTCGTGGAGGGGTAATTTATAATAGATTAGGTTGATAGTGGGGTGAATGTTTTTTTTTATGAATCCATCTTTATTTTATCTTTAATTTACCTATTTTAGTTTAGATAACTAATGCTGTACGGCACTGTACGATACGATAAGAAATACATCTAGTATATAGGTAGTACTGATATCATTCTATTTTCTTAATAAAAGTACTTATTAGTCCTAAAACAAGTATCTACCTACTAGGCACATAGTAGGTACCTGTCTACCTACTAGTCATCATGACAACGCATCTATACCGAAATCTATCATACTAAAAACATAATTATCATGAGCTTTTTTTTATAATATAATATATTATATTGTACAGTAGATACAAAACTTCTCAACGACTTGTTACATTACCATATGCATCCCCATCGAAGATCTGTTGAGATTTCCTTTCTATGCAATCCCCTATCGCCCACCCTTTAGGGAAAAGAATATTCTCTTGACATCTAATTCATCAATATCCATCTCGACAATTATATCAGTCTTGTTTTATTCATATTGTGAAACTTTACGGAGTTTTCATTATGCCTGATTAATAAAAATCATCACACCATCAAGGCCAACAGAGACATATCCCACACTTGTCACTCCACTACCTTCTCCGACATCCATCGCTTGACCCCTCATCACAGCCGAGTGATGACTGTATCCTTGAGCAATTGGGCAGAAAAGGATTATCGGGTCAATCGATTGTGATGAGGTGATATTGATATCTTTCTTATCCAATCATATATTGAAATGAAATACTGTCTATTGCAAGTTGCTACAATGTTTGAAAGGCGTCTTCTCTTACCCCCCCAGACTTACGTCCCACGTTTTGTGACTTTGTTTGACACCTTCACATGGTATTACAGCAGAAGTTAAGAGGCAAGCTATCCTACTATTTTTTTTTCAATGCCCTCCTCCAATTTCAGACTAGTTCTTGTGGGGTGGAGTGGCACTCATGTACATGACTTTTGGCGTTTAGTTGTTCCCGTTTTTGTCCTACTCGGTCTCTACATGAAGTTACAACCTACAATTTTGATGGGCCTAAAGTAAGACGGAATACTCCAAGATATGTATATGCTATGTTAACCTTCCGATCATGATGTTTATCAACAGTATCCACGTCAAGAAAGTGATTTACGGCAAATTAACAAGGTCGATGCAACAAGGGGTGCACGACATCTCGCAGTAGTTTTATCGATAAGGCCAGTGTGTACTACTATAATAATATAATACAGAGACTATGGCTAAACTGTATTGCTTACTATCTTGTAAAGAGATGTTCTGTATACGATTCTTTTCACCACTTTCGTATTAACAGTTAGCTGCTAGCACGCATATAAATCTAATGAGATAGTACAGTAGGTCTAAGGGTCTAAGGGTCTAAGGGAAGGAGAACGAGGACCAAATGGTCTAGACTCAATAAATCTAAGAACCACAATTTCGCTCGGCCACAATCGGTCATTCTCTTCCTTCATATTATTGAATTTCTCCACACACCCATCTCATCTCATCCCATCCCATCTATTTCAGGAAACAATCACACACACAAAGACCTCTCAGTTGATCTTATTCGTATCCATTTTGAAACCCTTTTTGAACCTTGATCTCGTTGATTATTTTAGGCGGCTAATAATATATTTTATTCATATGTAACTTCGATCCACAAATCTACCTTCATGCATCAGCCTCTCTACAGTTTGCCAGATCAACCTTTGAGACTATGATTACGAATCGCGAGTAGCAGGTAGTTATAAAACATGGATAAGTACCAGAAATTTCATTCTTCCGATATTCCGGATAAATCCCGCACAGAGAAGGGTAACTACATCAGCATCGAAATGGCGGTCGAGACATCTCCCCCGCCATTTTCCGCACTTTCGTATGCAGTACCTGCATGTCGTGTGCTTATATTGATTCATGTTTCGAGCACCCTTTTTCTCCATTGGTTCGGCCAGTGCTGAGACATGGTGCTGCTTAAGCTTCTCACGTACAGCAGCGGATGCGGAGTGTCCCTATAAAGTTCCCGATGCCAGGTGCTTCCCTTCCGTCAAACTTCCATGCAACGGTGAAGAGCGTACATCGCAAATTTCGGTGTACGGTATGGATTCCTCCGGTTGTGCTTGATGGTACTCGAACACGAGTGAACGCTCAGCAGCGACACTTCAAAGTGCACGTTTAATGGCCAAGAGATATGTGGCTCGAGTAATGGCACAGTTACGTGGTCGCATGTATTGTACAAACATCATGTTTGTCGCATTCCAAGCCCAAACAATCATACACTCAAGATCACCAAATCACATTTGCACATCCTGAACTTACCAATCAATAATCGCTGAATCGCGTTGGGACATTCAGAAATCTCATCGTTAGATAATTGAATTACAACTAGACAATATAAATACAACAGCTAAGCATCATTGACTCCGTACAAAGACTGTCAACTAGTGCTGCATCGAAAGCAGTACCGTTTCGCTATTAAGTTGATACTGCCTCAACCGAGTAGACTCCTAAGTAAATGTGTCTGTCTCACTTCGCCGCCAAGTTTCTGCAATACGCATCATTAAATATTCACAGCAGTAAGATTCATTATAAGATATAATACCAACAAGGCCTTTCATCCGTCGAACTAAGCAAATATCTTAACAAAAAATACAAAAGAAGTATATTAGTCGAGCAATAATAGACGAAAGATATCCATTCCCAAGCCAAAGAACTTGCGACAGGTACAGGTGACGCTTCGCGAAACAATCCCATTCTTTAACAATAACCTAGTCATCGTCTCTTGGTGATAGATGTATTGCAACTACTGGGGGATGATCATGGTTTTGGATGCTGTTTCGATAGTGCAGCAGTGTACGTTGGTTGATACTGTTGACTGAGCACAACGTATTAAGAAGGCCGGACCTTTTGGTCGGAGACGGCGGTTGTAGCGTGAGATAGATCAAATAAGCAAAGGGACTCTGTGATAGTCCAGGGTAGCGGACCTACCAAATGGAAAATGATTTGTCCTAGACTCGTAACAAAGTGGGGTAGTGGGAGCAACGGGGCAAAAGGACGATACAATGGTACTAGTCTTGGGTCTTTACCATAATGGAAATTGTGTCATCTGATGATGGGACAGATCAATGGATTATGGAACCATTGAGGTTCTAGAGTGCGATGCACTTTGTTCATCTCGATTCTAAAACATCGAGTCGAAGATGTCATATTTATGTATCTGCACCGCTCCTCGCCATCTAATCATGCCAATGGCTGCCAACCAGCAGCAACGCATAGTAATCTACAATTCAACCAACGCCACCAGCCCCTAACCTCAACCCTTCAAACCCCCCATCACTTACCCCATTATCTCACTTCACTCCCCCCTGCAAATCCACAAACCTCTCCTGCACGGCCGGCGGCAACCGAATTCCCAGATCCAAGTTGCCCGCCACCATCTTCGCGGCCTCCATTCCTCCATCGAGATACACGGCGCCCAACACGGCCTTCACGGCTCGGGCAATCGTCCTCGTCACATCTTCTCGCAAGTCATCTCTCAGCGTCTCTTTGATGCCTTTCCATGTGCGGAATGTGGTTGGTGCGAGAGGCTTTGGCCGGATGCACATTGCAATTGGTTTGTACTTTGGAGAGGAGAGATTGCTGCGTGAAAGAAGTTGGGTGGCTATGGTGGTTGCTTTCACTGGAAAGGGGCAGGGGTTAGTTTAGTGTATTTAGTTTATTTGCGTGGGAGGGATATGGGATGGGGATTTTTAAACATAAAGGAGAGAGGAAAGAAAGCAGACTCACCATCAGGAATCCGAAACAAGTAACTCTGCTCCCTCAAAACCAACCTCAAAACCTCCTCTCCAATCCTAGCAAGTCCTTGATTTCCATCGTTAAAACATCGGCGACTGTTTCCTACGCAGGAAACTCCTGAGCCGGGTGACTCGAGAGCTTCTTCGAGGATGTCGGCATCTTGAAATGTGTAAGATATGAAGGATTGTATGATGGTCAGCCAGTGCGTGTTGGAACTGGGGTGGAAGTGTTTGATGCCCCGGGGCTGGAGACGGGGGATACGTTGCGTGTGAGATTTGAGGGGTAGCGGGATGAAGGAGTTGTTGGCTGGGTAGAGAGGGGTTGCTGGTCTTACTTGGGATTGTGTTTGGTATGTGCTGACTGGTTTGGAGGGTGATTGGGGGAGGGTGGGAGAGCTCGCCCAGGCTGTGGAGTCGAGAGAAGGAGATCGCGGTCCGTTTAATAGAGCGGCTTCTTCTGTGGTTTGGGTTTCCCATTCTTCTGTAGGGGAACTTTCATGGGTGTTGTTGTAATGCATGTTTTCCATCTTGATTTGATACTTACTTTTGAGGAATCGATTATGGATATTGGGATTGATTTGTAGATAGGGTATTGTGTTAGATTGGAAAGTCCTCTCTGTATCTTTATACATTATTAAAAATCTATGATCTGGCTTAAAGGTGATGCGAATCAGCCAACTACTTAGTAACATCAATCACGTACACATATTACAGCATTCAGAGTCGCTATTAACAAGAATATCTGAATCATCTCAGGTAATGGAACTACGTACAGCACTAATTATTCACCCCACTAACAACCGAAATCTACCTCATGTTCACTTCACTCAAACTCTCATCCCAAACCTCTCGCTTCCCTTCTCATCACCAAATCAACAAAGCAACTCCCCAACTACATCCCTAGGATACCTATCATTGAATGATCTTGATTCAAGCCAAAAGAAAAAGCCCCAAGCCCCCCAGCGAGCATTCTTCATAAACTAATTAACATTACCACTATCATCAGACCACTGATGGCATGGCTCATTCAATTTGCGGGTAGATGGGGTGTGAAGGAATAGATTTCAAATATATAATATGGCATGTTTTTTTTTTATTGTATATATCTATATCTGCATCTATACATATAATTATGAACGTACGGCAAAATAGTACAAACCTAGGCAGTAAGTAGTATTTAGGCTTACTATTTCAAACATTCCATGAATACCGTATCAAAATAACTTACACTGTATAATTATTCGTATCCATCATATCATATAATTTCTACTTCATTCTACTGCCAATCAGATGTTACTACCACAGCTGACATAAACCAAAGCCGCATCATCAGCCAGTCACAAGATGTATGGACAGATTAGGCGGCAGCTGCCTAACCCTTGGATGTAGAAGCTTGATCCAATTACTATGAACCTTTTTTTTTGTACCCGGGCATTACGCACTCCGGAGTTCCTTAATCAGTCTTTGTTAAAGCTTAGGTATACGCATCGATACTTTTGTTCTCGCTTCCTTGGCTAAAAGGTGCTCATTCATTTATTCAATGAACCACATTTCATATACGAAGGAGATATTGTTTAGATGTAGAAATAGAAAAGCACATTGTATAGCAATGCACTGATAACTATGGTATACTTTCCACTACCATCAAATAAAGAGTACTCTTCCAAAACGTGAACAGCATGGGCTTTAAATACATATAGGCTCACAAAATGCAATCATCAAAAGGCATCATTCGAGAATTTTCCATATAAAAGACTAGGCAAGAGTCCGTCTAATCGTGCGTGTAATAAATAGGTTGGGTCTAGATGGTAGTATGGTACGAATCTGTATGGATGAATATATGAATCTTTCATGGACTGATGAACTGAGAATAAAAGTAGTGAATAAGAGCAGGCTAATCTCCTATCAGGCGATTGGTATTTCCAGCAGATCGTCAGCAATAAACACTTAATCTCAGTATCCCCTGAATGTAACAAAATCGCAGAAGGGCACTTGCTGTTCTGAATAACTGAATCGATATTCCCAGAGCATCTGATATGCGCACGGGCCAATTCAAGCTCGCAGAAAAAGGTGCAACAGAACCTCGAAGCGCATTTTCTAGAAATCAAGTACGCTGCGGAGATAGCTGAGCGATATCTCGCTTGCCTCAAGAAAGCCAGTGATATAGGCTTAGCCGGTCTGGGGTTGGAGAAACCTTCCTGCATTTGCCGCAGGGGCCATCCGCCAATCAGAGCCGAGCATGGTTAGGAACCCGCACTCATAAAAGCTTCCACCACCCCCCCAATCTTACCATTCTCTTCTACACTCTTTCTTTTCATTCATTTCCATCAGAATTCATCCTTTAATCGTCAGCAAAAATTATCCCGCCTCCTTACACCTCCCAAGTTCCTTTAAAACTCCTTCTCACGTGAGTAAATACTTGGTACCCTCAATTTGCTTGATATCCACCGCTTGGTGGGTTTGTCCAGGCTCGCCAAAAAGAGCAATCTATCAACAAATTCATCGACAACTCATCAATCGGAAGTAATTCATCAAACAAATATGTTGAATCATCATCACGTTACTCCAGATCATCGGTATCTTCCGACTCAGCCACGGCCGCCCGTTGAGAAACCTTTTCACACCAACACCACCACCCACTTGCCAACATCTTTTCCCACCACATCTTTACCTTCTTATAACATCCACAACAAGGAACCAACGCCACATCAAATACTTCGACCTATCATTAAAACCCCAGCCCCTAGAGAGAAACCCACAGTTCGCTTCGCGTCTGGAGTTCGTGTCAGGAAATTCGAACAAGACGCAAATCCGGGTGTCCCAATGGTTGTTGTTAGGCCAGATACAGCTGTTGTCACTGATGATTCGGAGCTCAGAGCACATGGATCATCGCGATACTTTTTGGGGACAAATTCTTACGATAAACTTTCATCTTACCCTCACGAAATGACAAAAGCCTTCTTAGACTATGACCAGAGAGAAATCAGCCCTGAGAGAAGAATTAAGACGTCACCACCATCTTCGCCTGGATTTTATTCAGACACATCTTCTCCAATAGTCTTGTCGTCGAGATTAAGCCAAGCCCAAAGATCCTTACCAGAATCCACCAGTGAACGAGCTGAGAAACGTCGGCGTCAAGCAGGATTGAAGCTTTCGATATGCCAAGGGAAATTGCGAGAGATAGACTTAATTTCCACACCTCGTGCAGCATACATCCCGGCTTATGTACCAGATCCTCCAACTCCTATCAACAAAAAACCACCACCTACTCCTCGTCCGGCAAGGTTGCTCACACCCGACATTTCAGACATCTCCGACGATTGTCAAGAGTTCTGGGGATGTCATAGTGCCCATCGATACTGCCCTATCGCCGAGAAGGAAATTGTAATCGATAGCCGGCGACCGCCCTCTCCATATGCAAAAATGGATGCCCAATGTAGGTGAATCCTCAATGTAGCATTTCCCAGGACTAACGGTACCAGTGCAAGCAGCAATGGCCCACATGGGAGGTAGGGTACCATTTTCGATCCAAACACAAGAACGTCATGTCTCTCGTAATCATGGGCGTGGTATCTCAACCGAAGATGACTCCAGCATTAAGATGTTGATGGCTAAAGGATATTCTCGTGGTACCGCTATAGAGATATTGAATGACGACTTCGAAGAGGTTCGTCGCCGAATCCAATAATCTAACCGTTCCTCCCTAACAGTGATAACAGGCAGCAAAGTTCGATTCTTCCCGTCTATATTGATCGTTCGATTGTGTGAGGACTGAGGAAATGGTTCGCCAACATTGAATCTTGTGCGTGTGGACGAGGTGGATAATATAGTGCCTGCGATGGATGGACTTTTGCGCGGTGCTTCGTAGCATGGAATTGTTGTACTTATTTGTGACTAAAAGCATAATGAATCTTCTTCTCGATCCACTTAAATATCCGCAAAAACAATGTATAAATCGTACAAAGATTCGCATGCTTCCAGTAAAGATGTGATGGTAGAACCTCCAACATAATGCGATTACTGATTCGTAAGGAATAATTTATGCCTAAAGGCAGATGAAGAGGTTACGAAGTATCGCATGGGACGAAAGTCAACCCCAACTGCCCTTCCCACATCTCCGACCGGGTATTTCATCTTATTTCTGGATTCTGAACACAATAGTATGAGTAAAGTGATGTCGACGAATTATTCGTGGAGTGATGTCAAAAATATATTCTTAAGATGTCGTTGAAGATGACTTTCGTTAAGAAAATTAAGCTGTTCCAAAAGTAGTTAGTTTACATATGCAAGCTTTTGGCGGGGCAAAGCTTGCACACCCACTACCCCCCACCTTCCCGTCAAGTAGTAACTCAGGCTCAGGCTCAGACTCAGGCTCACCTCTCATCACATAATTCTTCCTCCGATTTCGCAGAAAGATAAAATTCCCATCAACTATTTACTTTTGTGTTCAAAGAGCTTCTTTCTGAATTAATTTTCGTCGACTTTATCAATCAGACTTCACAATGGCAGACTTCACTCCCGTCTATACTAAAGATGCTGCTTTCCGTAAGCTTGCTCATAGAATACACTACTTCATTGGCTTCAAGATCCTGACACCCAAGTAGCAGCAGGACCTTACTCGCAAGCCATCAAAACTTCATCCACAATCTTCTGCTCAGGCCGTAAGCTTCTCATGTTCTCTTATAATCTACAATTTTCAATTTTAATCATTATATTCAAAAACTAACAATGGCGTCTGTGAACAGAAATCCCCTGTAACCCACAAGGCGAAATCCTCACCCTCGAATCCTCATCCATCTCTGCTATGACTGAGCTCTGCATCAATAACTTATCTGCCGTCCTTAAAGAAGCGGGCTCTGGTATCGAGAAGGTCGTTAAGGTCAATGTGTTCTTGACCAGCATGGATTACTTCGTTGAAATGAATGGCGTCTATGAGAAGTTTTTCAAGCACAAGCCTGCTAGAAGTAAGTTTCTCTTTTGGCTGTTGTTCGAGACAGAAGGAAGACATATCGGGAAGCACTTCCGGAGTGATTATACTGATACATCTATTTTAGGTTGTGTGGCTGTCTACCAATTGCCAAAGGGAGTCCCGGTTGAAATTGAATGTATTGCATTGGCTTAAGGTAGCTAGGCAGGAGATGGGCAAGGTTTGAAGCATTTACTCATATAGAAAGTATGAGACTGGGAATCTCCTTGATATCTGCGGCATCTTGGGATGTCTCTCTCATTCTGAAGTATCATTACACGAATTATATGACAAGTCAAATTCTCTCTCCATATTATCATTCAATTCTAGGTAGTTGATGAGTGAATAAGGCAAGACCTTAGTACTATCGCTGTCCTGTGTCACACTAAGGTGCACCAAGGTCCTTATTACATTGGACAGCCATCGATGTAAAACAATTTCGGGTTGGTGTTGATGATGTTATAAAACTAGCATTGGATTAAGGCCAAGGAACAGACCGAGACTTGAACATAGGATGGCATAATATTGTCCAGTCCGTCCAATGCAGTGTCCTGAACCATCGATCGCCATATTATGGAGCTGTCTTGGAGGGAGGCTCGGCTAATAGTACGGCCTCTTTACAGTAATATCTGATTTCTAATCGAATCTACATATCCGATTTAAGATTCTAGGGCTTGGATTGTGAAAGGTCGATTGCTTGTTTCCGATGGTGTGTAATGTAATGTGGTGTGGTGCGGTGTGGTGTGGTGTTGAGATGCAGGTGTGCGTTGGTATGGTGGATATACTAGACACGCCCTTGACATGGGGTGATGCTTAATGCTGCCGATCTGTGTTCTTGCGTAAGATAGTGATAATACACACTGGATTCAGGCTACTTTTGGAAGTGATGATGCCTTTGATATCTAGAAGAGATTGGAGATTTTAGATATCCAGATACTTTCCAGTGTATGAGGAGCGACCAGATATTGGCGTAGGGTATTAGTATGTGATGAATGAATACTTTGAAATTGAGAGGCAACTAGCCATATAGATGAGCAAATTAGAATAGCAATGTTTAGGAATGCCATCATTGTGTTATATCCGATACATCAACTTTGTAGTATACACAGTACACTGCAGTTCCATTCAGGTAACAAATCACATCCTCTGGCCACGTAGACTGCATAGGTGTTGATACTGTGTAAAGAAATTTTCCATGAGTATTTCAACTAGAGTAAAATTATGGCAAGGCAGTAAGATATGCCGCCGACTAAGAAATCTACCACTTCATATACAAATAAGTAACTTTGTTGTTACTTTTAAAGCAAGATATCTACATTAGGTACCCAAAATGTACAGACTATACACTCGTAGTAGTATCACAGAGGTCTTTTTCAATCATGTCTGGGGAAGCATTGCACTTCTACCCAATTTAAGAAAGGATAATATGAGAAAAGTAAAATTCAAATGTAATCAACGTAAGTGGTGATTAATTGTATTTGTATTCTCACTCGAAAAGATATCTCGCATTATTACAGGTTTGACTATCCATATTATAGCTTTGGCTAATTCAGGAACGCCAGTGGCAATAGAATAGAGGGTATTCATAACCAGTGAAAGCAGCTATGCTCTTGTTCGAATAGTTCGAAAGGTTGAGTGGTGTAGAGCAAGTCCCATGTCCCTTGACAGCCCCTCCCAATATATAGCCCTTGAAAGCAGGGCGATTCAGTTTTGTTGAGTTCCTAGCTCTCTTCTGCCTTATGTATGTTGTCTTTGGATCATCGGTCCTCAGATGATCCCGAATGCAACTGCTCGGGTATAACGGGCTGTACTGGAATGCAAATGAAGAAATTAGACTTGTGAGAGATAGCTGGCAAATAGGACATCACCATCTAATTTTATTGCTTGTGAGGTTTTCTGGGTATAATGATTGTATTGCACATATTTCGAAGATGCGAGAAAGGGAAAGTGAACTATGCAAGTGTGGGAAGGGTGCATATGTAACTTCTTGGATGGTTAGCTTGTTAGCTAAAGACGTATGTTTTCTAGGACCATCAAAAAGAAACGTGCTGGCCAAGGCATCATGTACCAGTGCCAGCTCATATCTTTGCATGACGATGTCATAAGTTTATAATGACGACGAGATTGTAGAACATTGGTAACAAGTGACTTGTAAATTCGAGAGCACAGAATGGTGACTTACAATGTACCAGCCATCGGCAATAAGTGCTTCATTGCGACCAGGTTTGATACAACTGACAGACGCTCTAGCGCGCTCACTAACTTGGATTGAAGGGCGGAAAGTATGATGACGAAAAGACTATTACTTACTAGCGAGGTTCTCGAAACCGAGCTAGGAATGTAAATAAGATTCCACAGCAGATTTGACTCCTAAATATAGTAGTTATTCATACAAATAATTATGAGCCACACGTAATATAGCCTATCTAACCCTTTTGAACCATTACAATTACTATGTGGTAAATAGATAACCCAATATATAAGAAATTTCTTAAACACAGACAGACAGCCAGCTGCAAACAACGATTTTATGATTCTTATCCTGTAAGGGGAAGATGGAAATTGAATTGTTAAGGAGGGGGTTGAGGGAGGATTGAACCTATCAAGTAGAAGATGAAAGATCAGTTTTATATATTTGATTTATTAAGTGATGATTGAAGATTGAAGATTGAAGATTGAAGATTGAAGATTGAAGATTGACGACTAGGTGGGCACTGTCCGTATTTACACTCTTTCCAATACGAAGGCCTGCCTATATAGACAGTCGACGACTTGGCTATGGCATGGCGCTAGCTTTGAGGTTCTCATGCCCACAGCAGAGGTGTGATATAAGTAACACAAATAAATGTAATTAATGCAAGTCCTTTTCAAGCCTACTCGTAAATTATATAGACTCAGTAGATACAATTCTGCAAGGTGGGGTTGGTGGGGGGTGGTATATGGTGTGCCAGGTGTGGTACCACTTAATTGCACAGAAAGTAATCAAGCAATCGGATAGATTGACCACTAATTCAACAGTTGTTAAGTTGGTACAGTATAAGTGGCGCACCAGCACAGTTTGAAGAAAACGATATTGTAGATCTTTCTTTCCTTTTTTATCCCCCCTTTTTGAGGGAATAGAGGGAGGAACGCGCCTCTCCGTCATCCCGTTAGTAGAACTAACTACTAGTACTATACAATAGGTACCTAGGTAAATATCTAGGTATTTAGAAGTGCTGGCCTCAATGCGTTATGACGCAACCTGCTCCTCTTCGCTTCGCCTTTTCTTCTAAACCATAATCGAGATTCAACCACAAATGATATGGTGGTCATATGGTGGTTATAACCACAGTTTGATTTGTAAAAATCAAATTTATGATGCTGCTGATGTTTCTTAACCTCTAGTATTATTAGCTGAATAATGGTAGGTAAATAAAAGTTGATAAAACATTGAAATCTGTGCGTTCATCAATAACGGAGTGGATATGTTAGAAGAGGCCAATCACAACGATAAAAATAATCGAGATCATGCAAGACGTACATCTTCGACAAGCATAAATCAAAGGGAGGGGTGTCACTTCCTTGATAAATAGCCGTGTGACTTTGGTTCGAACCTTGGAATTGATTGCCAAATATGTTCGAGTAGTGACGATTGTGTGATGGTGGAATCGGTGGATAGCTGGTTGAATTTGAGGTGCCTAGTACCGTATCTTTGAAACATAGTTAGGAAATGGAATAGTCCTGGTCCATCAAATCCATTTCTTAGTGGATAGCCGCCATATTTGTGGTTGGATACCTACCTACCTAGGTAGTTGTACCAAATGTTGCTTGGTGTTGAGCTCCTCTTCACACGAAAATTTCAAGTAGCTAGAGAGAAAGAGCAGAGCAGAGCAGGTAAACTTACCAAACTCTATGAAGTGGGCGGGCGATGCTTTCATTCAACAAAGAAATAGATAGCATTTGACATAAATACTTCTCGATATCTCTTTACTTATTGAGTATAAAAACTTTACATACAAATTCGTATTTTGTATCGTACAGTACCAACCACTGCAACACGGCATTCCTCTAAATTTCAAGGGTATTGGAAAATTAACGGTTCGAGGTTATTAACGCCACCAGGGTTTCCTTTTTACAACGTTCGTCATAGCATATATTTTTTAATATATTGTATATCCTTGTTGGAGTTTGTCAGTACAGTACTTGTAGTTCGCCCCAGAGGAAAGGTTGCGAATCATTTTGTGTGAGGGAGGGTTGACTTGGAAGTGGAAGTTGGTAGCCTCGCAGGTTCAATATGTTTAATGTTAGTTTAAAATTCCAATATTATAATTTTGCTGATCTTTCATTTCATAATGTTTTTTCTTCCATTTTTCCAAATTTATGTCACCATTTTTTCATATTTTCTATTGGTCATAAGCAATAATATAAGTTTATATGATTCTTGGCATTACTTACAGTACTGTAGATATTTCCTAGATAACTTATTATTAGAAGTACCAATACTCCTTATCATACAATTATTGTTTTTTTTTTTACCTTGATTTCTAATCAATCATCAAGTGATGAAAGAAGATGAAAGCATTAAATAGGAAGAAAGAAGAAAGATATACACATTCAAGTGATTAGTACCAGTATGGAAGTTATCAGTACTAGGTAGGTAAGTAGTAGTACAGTACAAATTATCTAGGTATAGAAGAGAGTCATCATTGCCATTGCTATTGCCATTGCTATTGCCATTGCTATTGCCATACTAAGGAAGTACTTGAAATAATTAGTAGCATCTATTTACTATCTAAAAGTATAAACCCAGGTACTAATTATGATTGTGCCGTAAGTTAAAATCCTCTAGTGAGAATTATGACGACACAAATGTATAAATCCTTTTTTTTATTCAATGTAGTAACGGTCACTTGCATATGTATGTATTACTTATGTACTTAAATATGCATCGGTATGGTATAGGTAGTAGTGAGTGAATGGTATGACGTTGTATGAAAATATCTAGTGATATCAAAAATAAAAATAAAAGTGAATCATTAGGAATTTACAAATACTTTTTTTTTTATCTACTATCTATTTTTCAAATAATAAAGAAAGTTATATATCCTTTTTTGTATTAAATCATATCTATTTAGTTTTTATTATCTCATCTCATCTCATCTCATCAGATCTCATTTTCATACCTACCTTTCAATATAATATCATCATAGGTAGTTGATGTTATTCATACTTTGATATTATTACAACCTTGATTTACTTAAAATCTTCATTCTTTCATTTCAAATTTTATACCTACTTGGGTACCAGAAGTAGGTAGTTGTCTTCAGCCCGACCTAACCTAACTTTACCTAACTCAACCCAACCCACTTTCCAAATAATAACTTCTTCCACTGAAATTTATACCCTTGTTTTTATTATACTTTTCCCCTCTTGTCTTACACACGCAACTGCAACTGCTATCTTCTCTCTCTCGCTCTTGCTCTCTCTCACTCACTCATTTATTCACTCAAATCAATCCCTTCCACTACCTTACTCTTTCTTTGAGAATTCCGCCTTCCTTCTCAACCCAAAATTAAAATCCTTTCCTTTTTTTTCCCCTCGCTTTGCATTACATTGCATTGCTCTCTCTCTATATCCATCCCACATACATTCCACAAAATACCCGGATAACATTACTAAGATGTCTTCTTCTATTTCACAGTCAATAAAGAATATTCTTCGACACGGTACGTTGAAAAAAAAAAGAAAATTATAAAATCTTTTTCTCTTTTACTTTTATTCATTACTTCAGTCCTTCCAAATTAAAAATTAACCGCTAATCCTTATCATGTATTTAGGCAAAGGTGCCCGCGGTAATGACGACAGAAAGGATCAACGACATGCATCTCCAACAATTCCTGAACATTATGCGAAAAGCGATCCTAACGTAATGGCACATCAAGCACATCAACAACCTTTAGGTGATGCATATTCAGTAGCAAATGAAGACGGAAGAAATAGAGTAGCTCAAGCAGGAAATATGGCTGCACATGCTGCCGCAGATCAACAAAAGGTCGGAAAATCGAAGAAAGTCGACAGCGAAGATCTAGCACGAATGGTTGCCGAAGAGAATGAAAGCAAAGGCAAAATACCACGTTATCCAGGCTTGGATAGGTGGAAGCTCGTCGAGAAGATGGGTGATGGGGCATTCAGTAATGTTTATAGAGCTGTAGACATGGAAGGGGAGGCTGGAGAGGTCGCAATCAAAGTCGTTCGAAAATTTGAGATGAACTCTAGTCAGGTAAGTACTTGCAAGCTCTAGGCTTTTGATTTTCTTAAAGTCTTTTCTTTCCCTTGCCTGGACCTCGCCAACATGTTTTGTGTGGTAGGGCGACGCACATCTTCATCCGAATTTCAACAAGAAGCAGCCAAAGGGGGTGGAGGTGCGCAACAAATTTCTTTCCTCCTATCAGTCTTTAAAATTTGAGAATAATTGTCACTAACCCAAGACTCTTGTTAGAGAGCAAACATTCTCAAAGAAGTTCAGATTATGAGACAACTCGATCATCCTAATATCATCAGACTTGTAGACTTTTCAGAATCTCGGCAATACTACTATATTATTTTAGAGTTGGCACCAGGAGGAGAATTATTCCACCAAATCGTTCGGCTCACGTACTTTAGTGAAGATCTATCAAGACATGTTATCTCACAGGTTGCTGATGCTTTGCATTATCTTCATGAGACTAAAGGTGTTGTTCACAGGTAAGGACAACTTGCTTCTTGTTCATGAAGCCAATACTGACGTCATAACAGAGATATCAAGCCAGAAAACTTACTATTTGAACCTATACCATTTGTTCCGGCCAAAAATCCTAAACCAAAGAATCCTGAAGACGAAGATAAGGTCGATGAGGGTGAATTTGTGAGAGGCGTAGGAGCTGGCGGCATTGGCAAAATAAAGATCGCCGATTTTGGGTTGAGTAAGGTTGTATGGGATACGCAAACGATGACGCCGTGTGGAACGGTTGGGTACACGGCACCAGAAATCGTCAAAGATGAACGGTATTCCAAGAGCGTCGACATGTGGGCATTGGGATGTGTTCTCTACACTTTACTTTGCGGATTCCCACCCTTTTATGATGAGAGTATTCAAGTGTTGACGGAGAAAGTTGCCAAGGGCCAATATACATTCCTTTCGCCATGGTGGGATGATATCTCGAAACCTGCGCAGGACTTGGTCTCCCACTTGCTAACTGTCGACCCTAAGAAGAGGTACACCATTGAACAATTCCTCGCACATCCATGGATCAAGAACACCGAGGAACCCACATATGCTGCCCTGGATGCTCCACCAATCGCTACCCCGGCTGTTGAACGTAACAAACAACTCGGCCCTACCTTGCGTGCCTTCAACCCAGATCTTCTCGAATCGCCTGGTGTTGGTAAGCGTGTAGATTTCCGAAGTCCTGGTGCAGTCAACCTTCGTGAAGTCTTCGATGTCGGGTATGCTGTTCACCGACAAGAAGAAGAGGCCAAGCGTCGAAAGAATTTCAAGCAAGGATATCGTGGGGCAGGTGCTATGAATGGCCTCAACCCTATTGATGACGACGAAGATTTTGGCGAGGAAGATGAAGAGGAATCCGATCAGAGTGAAATCCCGGCCAAGGTACCCAAATCGGGCGATGCAGATGTTGGACAAGTTGGCGAAGCATTAAAGAATACAAAATTGAACGCCCGGGTGCCACAGCCAGCACAAAAAGGTTACGGCCAACACAGCGGTGCAGTCACTGCCGCCGCGAAACAGCAAATCCGGCAAAAAAAGGGTGCCTTCGAACTTAGTCTAGATGGAGCCAGTATATTGGGCAGACGCCACCAGAAAGGCCCAAGCAACCTCAGAGAGTCGACGGTAGTCCAGTAAGATGATAATGCGTTTATGAACTACATACAATTCACCATGCGGGTCGGTCATAGTTTTTGCTCTTTATACTTACATTTGGCGTCTGGAAGTGGATAATTCGTTGCTTAAAACGATAAACTGGCTTGCTTCTCATGTTTACATATTATTCATTTCTTTTGTTTTCTGAATGCAGCGGAATCTCTGGGTTTTGTGCCTTCCATCAAGACATTAGCATTTTGGTGCGCATTTTCAGGGGGGTTGATGGAAATAGAGCGGGTGCTATGGTTAAGGGCGATGACACATCGAAAGAACAACATGAGTTTACAATGGAACTTTAAGCGAGAATAATATGGACGTGTATTTTCTGTGATTTCTTGTGAATACCCGACTATCTGTTTGCCAGCTTCTTGCCAGCTTATGAACTCTAAACTCGGTGTGCCTGTAATCAGACAGTCAGACAGTCAGTCACTTCATAATGCATGCATACGGACGGGTAAGGCTGAATGGAATGAATTGAATCCGTTTGATTACTTGGTAGGTAATCCACCCCTCTAGAATCGCATGTGATGTGGTCTCCTGAAAAAGATGGAATAAATATGTCGCTATACTATACAAAATGTATATAAGTTTACTTGATATCAGTAATCAGACATCGCCGTACTAGCTGGTTCAGTATTCACCCGCATACTGTAAGTTTACCATCGAAGCCCGGAAGAGCCTCGTTTCCATAGCATCCCAACCCTCATCCTCGTCCTCATTGCCATCTATAAAGAAGAATCTCATATCGATCATTAACATGAAAACCACATCACTCATCTACTAATCAGTAACAATGCTCAACACTGCTTCACTCAATCAGCAATCATAACTCCATTTCAAGCACACAATTTAACTGTGAAAAATCTCTTCTCTTAGCAAACATGAACCTTTTCCTACATCAGATGAGTACTGTACGTTGATCGAGATACTGAATATTATATTGGAAATGACAAACATGAATATAACCTCATTTTCCTTCAGCGAGTACTGTACATCACTCCCACCCGTATTTTAATTTACCTTCGCCATCTCCTATCCATCTAACCCAAAGAAATGCATCGATAAATAGTTAGCATTATGATAAACATCATCATCAATGCTATTATAACTATATACTCACTCCCCTCTTCAATTCCTAATCAACCAACCAAGAAAGCAATTCAAACATCTCCTTCAAATCAACTACACCCAAAAGAATGACCAACCCACCACAAAATAATCCAGCCTTCCCTTATCCTCAACATCAACATCAACATGAACATCAACATCATCCATCCAATCCACTCCCATAGCCATCTCCAAATTGGAATCAAAAAGTACCAACTCCCAAACCAACATTTATCAATCCCAACTTCCCCCGCACCAACCCTTGCCCTTGGTCCCCATTCTCCACTTTATGCACCTAACTAAATTTAGCAGTGCGCCGCGCCGCGCGCTTCTATTCCCACATAAGCTCAGAAACACTACATCTGCAATCTGCAAGTCCCCTTGCAGCTGTTTTACTTGTCTTTGATTGCTTGCTTGCTTGCTCCACATCCCGTACACATCAAATACTTTGAGACAACCCGAGTTCATAATACTACACTTTGTGAGTCGACATTTGAGATTCCATGTCCAAGGAAAATTATACGAGATCATCACGATCATAGGTAATTGTGGGTTTTAAATTCCATGTAAAGAAACTGTCCAGCTAAATGAAGAACTCCAGCTTAACTTAGATGCTCCGCACACACTTGTACTCATACGCATACTTATTAACTTTGAGCAACAGTAAGTAGCATTTGTGTTACGTCCGAAAATCGTAGACAGGGCATGTCAAGAAAAAAGAACGCCTGCATCAAAACCAAAAGGATGTCGTACTATAATCAGTATAGAAATCAAACCCAACCCATCATGGCGTGAAGTTTATTATACCCCAAGCCCTCGACACTGTGTCTAACCTGCCTATTTCCCAACTTCATCACCGAAGACCCGAAAGACCGCTCAAATGAGACCAGCTCGAGCAGCTTCCCCACCACCATCACCTAATACTTCCTCCATCCTAGCCTTTCCCCTGCCAATACCTCCCTCACCAACACCCATCCTCCTAGCCACATATCGCTGTGCCACAATGCCCACGCCTAAGCTCAACGCCTCTTCTACCCACTCTGCGACCCATTCCCTCGGGTCCACTCCTCCACTCTCGATGATTTCTTTAATCTCAATCGGCAATACGGAATTGCCTACTTCGTTTTCCTCGCCAAAAAATCCGGGTTTCTCCTTCGATGGGGACACCGGGGAAGCAGGGGTCAAAGGAGATGGTGCATCAAGCCACTGGATCCACTTCGCAGGCATGGCTTGAGTGAGGGCATGGAAGGTGATACTATGCACTGGATCGTGTAGGTAGATAGCGAAGGAGATAAGTTCATCCGGCCTGGGCTTATCCTCCACCACACTTCCTTCTGGCTCCTTCGATGGGCTACCCTGGAATAGATCTTCCGGTACATCGTGGGAGATTGCTTGAACTGCAAGGAAGATATCGCTGCTTCGGACTGGGTTCGATTCACTGAGCTCTTCAGTTGCCCTTTGAGCGGCCACTTCTAGTCCCCCATTTGCATGGAAGAACTCATTGGCATAAGCTTCTGCGCTGACACGAACGAGTTTCGTTCCTTCAGTGAGACCTTTGACTGAACCGAGATCGCGGGTTTCATTGTTTTGGCGCCACCAGGGTCCGTCGCTCCATCCTGCATTACCTCCTGTGTAGCCACCTTCGGATCCTCGGCGTGCTGTTGATTCGTGGCCGCGTTGAATGACAATGAGGTCACCTCCTTCAACTTGAGCCATCACCCGTGAGAATGTCGAATAGATGAGGGGGTCGAGGGATGGATAGCCGATGAAATCATGAGTGATGTGGATTTGTAGTCGTTCATGGGATGAGATAGGTGGTGCTAAAGTATGGAGGATGTTTGTGAAAGTAGGTAGAGCTCTTGAGCTCAATTGCCCACCTATCACAATACATTAGCATGTTGGAGTTTTGAAGATAGTAGTAGTATTGATCTTACCGAAGCCTCGAAGAGCTCCCACATTTCCCTTGACTTGTTCCGCCCATCTTTTGGCTTCTTCATTTTGTTGAATTTCTTTCACAGCAGCTTCGGCTTGTTTGACTGCTGCACTAGCTGTTGCAAATACGCTTCCCCACCATCCGCCACCTGATGATGAGGCTTCCTCTGAAGATTGAGCAATCGGGGCTCTCTTCTCCGCATCTTGAAGATCGCTACTCGTTGCCGAAGGGGTAAAACTATTATGAAATGACCGATTGCTATCTCCAGACTTTCGCGATAAGTTAGATTTTTCCTCACTTGTTCTTGTTGAAGTTGCAGCGGCAGCTGCTGCAGGTGGAGGGGTTGCTGTATTTGATCGTTTGACAGATTGTTGAATACGAGGTGTATGAGGTCTACTTGCTGGTTGTGCACCAAGATTCTCAAGTTCCGCAAGTAAATCTTGTTCCGTTTGTGATGTGACAGCTTTAGAAGTTTGTGAAGTCCTTTTTGATGAAGTCGTTTGAGGTTTATCTTCAATACCTTCCAATAATGCATTTAATTCATCATCTGTTGGAGCTGCCTTTGATTTCTTTGAAGTCGACATGATTGCTAGACTTATATTGATTGTATTTGATTTCTGGCAATTCTCCTACAACTTATAGGTTGTTGATATTGTTATTTTCGTACTTGAAGGGGAATAATGAAAAGAAAGATATGATATTCAATCTAATTATCATCTCTTGTTATAAGATAAGATGTTGTTTTGTTTTGTATTGTATCGGTATTGTATTGTATTGTATTGATAAGTTGTTAATAAGTGAATTATATCAGTACAGTACAGTACAAGTACTAGGTATTAATCTATAGAGGGAGTTAAAAGAGACCATAACACCACAACACCATAAAAATAATGGGGCAAAATGGTAAAAAGGTAAGGCCACATATCGCTGTGCCACAAT
>JWJB01001106.1:0-18113 GCA_000812895.1 Rutstroemia sydowiana | reverse complement strand
GAAGGCACTGTCTAGATTGTACGTAGTGGGTTTTAGGATATAGACAGCTTAAGCTTCATAGAAATATTATCTTACTCCTGGGGTAGTTCCCGACGGGAGACCACAGATCCGGAAAATTTCTTTTTTACCATGGCCGAAGAATTGTTGTATAAGATCTCTGGTCGCTATCATGAAGAGGCCCTCATCGCAGAACAGTTCTCCCACTTAACTACGCCCATCATCCCAATATATATCTTCTCGAGCGCCCAACTGACAGCCACTTGCTGGTTATATTATATATTGAATAATACATAACCCTAAGATCTCTCCATCATGCATTTCCTCGCCCGAACAGTATTTTCTCTTTATTTTGCGACTTTTGTGGGTGCAAGTATGTGTCAATAAAGAATCACTTGTAATTCTTTTACTGACAAATAATCGCAGACCCATGTCCTCGACCAGTACCGGAGACTGTCGAAAATATAGCGCGAGGCTTGGTCTATTCGCCCCGGGACTTGAAGCAAGACAATGGAGTGGTCGCAATCACGCGGACACAAGAAGAACAGTTGACGGAAATCTCGCAGGGACGAGAAATCAGGCTCACCAAGTTAGTAGAGGATCGACTCGTTGTCATTGATCGAACAAGTATTGCTCGAGACAATGTTAGAAAGAACCACTTCAAAAACATAAATTCTCAGCAGGTACACCTTCCTTTCCATATTCCAACCACGACAAAGATCTAACAGTATCCAGAATACTATCGTCATCGTTGTCACTGAGATTGTCGATGCCCGTTTTGCCTCGAATAAGAATATTCGATACATGACGCACCAGGTCGTAGCGGACAATGGAGCTGCTAATAGTCAGTTCGTTGTGGTTCAACAAGCTCAGCAAATGACCATCAATGAAGTATCAGCTACTGGAACTGCTACCACTCCAGAGGGCACAGGCATATCGAGTAGTGCCTTCTCTATATATAATCCAACGGCGGCCCCGTCCTCATCCAACAAAACGCAGATTTTGCCAGCGGGGGTAGCAGCTCCAAATTTTGCAGGAGTTGAGCAAATCCAAGATCCGGCAACCATAATTGAGGAGAATCAGCGAGCTTTTGTAAAATTTTCACTGTAGATTTAGCGTGTATTGTGCTTGTCAAGGTTCTAAACATTGATTGTTATTGACTTGGCGGTCGGATGAGCGGTTCGGAGTGGGGTGCAATTTGAGGAATACTGGATAACTATTAATTATCGGAGTTTCAGTCTCTTTCTTAAGGGTATTTTGTCCTTTGGTCGGTAAGAGCGAGGTGATTGGGGCTTTTGAGGCGATCATACTAAATTAAATGCGTGAGGAATAATTCTACAGCTTTATACGAAGATGTGTGCAGAACTTTCAGATGCCAAATTCAACTTTTAAAATGTTTACATATGAAAATGAGCGATACTAGGGAATATGCTGGTATCACCACATAGGTGATAGGGTCATCGGTCAATACAGTACTGTGGTCACCCTAATCAATAGGTGATCGTTCGGTTGTTGTATTTGTTGATGCATAGTATTAAGAGAGTAGCTAGCTAGAATACACATATATGCTAGTACGGCAGTGGGGTAGTATTGCCTAAGGAAAATGTCACTCAATATTCATGTACCAACAGAATAATATATTTATTTAGTTCCAATCACCTCAAAAGTTCCGATCACTTTGCTATTGCCAACTAAAGGATGGAGTGCCTTTGAGGAAAAGATTGAAGCTCCGACGATTATGTTTTGGGCATTCCTTAGTAGAATGTATGGTATATACTTTATAACTTAGCTTTATTAATGTTAAAGCCACCGCTTGTATTTGGCTTCATCGGAAGAATTTATTAAGTTGAACGACTTGTGCATCAGTCTAAAAACTCTAGATCGGATTACATAATTGATAGCTGATTTCATGTGAAGCTTGAATGTGAGAACACGATACTACAACAAGAAGCTAAGTGGGATTATATTGTAGTAGTGCAGTGCTATACAGTTCATATAAGTTAAACTCAGACGTTCCAGACTCTATAGACCAATAGGATCCGCTCATCACGAATACCTCAATCTCCTTGCTCCACGCCACATGGTCTGTAGACTCACCATGAAGGTAAAAGTGTGACTTCAACGATGTCATCACAATAGTGTGTAAAATTTTCAAGATAATATGTTACAAATCTGGCTAGAGGTCGACAATACTAAGAGTAGGGAGGTTATATGAGGTGTCTTGATATCCTGTAATACAAGTAACCTGCTTTTGTTTCACAAACACACAAAAAAGCCCAATCACTCCTTTAAAATTTCCGTTTCGCCAAAATGCGTCTCTCATATATTTCCGTCGTCCTCCTCGCACCTCTCGCAATTGCCTCCCCCATTTCAACCAACGCTGTCAAGCGCTGGGGACATTCGGCGGGACCCAAAGAAGCTCTCAGTGAGCGCATTGATACTGTTGTCGATAACCTCCATGCTGTACAAAAGACAGCAAGTTCTTATACTGGGGGCTGGTACCAATCCTGGGAATTCATGAAGGAGACAAACTCCCTCCGCAAAGCGCTTGTCGAAGCTAGCAACTGCGCAAAGGGTAGTGATGATTTGAACCAAGAAGAAAGTAGCCATGTGGTAGCTGCTATGAGAGGCCTTACACCAGAAATTATCAAAATTATGCACGCTTTGGGTGAACGCGTATGTTTCTACCAAGTCTTTTCTTATAAAATAACTTCGACGCGGTGGCTAATGTTTTAATAGAAAGATACAATCAGTAAATCAAAATACGTGTCTTATGTAAAGACAGGTCTAGAAGCGTTGCGAGGGGAAACAAACAACTTCTTCAGCGACGTCCAGATGAAGGTTGTTGGCTCGCACAAACCTATGATTGAGGGCTTACAAGATGTAATGGACGCTCAATTCACACATGCACAACAACAACTTGATGGGGGCTTCGTCTCTGCAACCGTCCTAGCTCTTGGTATTCCGTTCAATATCCCTATACCTGGCTTCGGCAGCGATGCCCCTTCCGAGTCAATGCCTGCGCTGGATCTCCCTATATCCGGCTTCGGCGATGATTCCCCTCTTCAGTCAATGCCTCCGTTTGATATCCCTATATCCGGCTTCGGCGATGATTCCCCTCTTCAGTCAATGCCTCCGTTTGATCTCCCTACACCCAGCTTCGGCGGTGATGCCCCTCTCGAGTCAATGCCAACAATTAACCAAGAAGACGACGGCGTCAAGGAGGGTGATTCCTGATGGAGTGCAGGAACTACCAGGAATGATGGAAATTTGTGAAGGGAAATCGAATCAATAGAAGTGTCTTTCCTTGAATGAGATTTACGACTGATAGAGGAATGTTTAAATTGCTTAATATATGCAGTTTATATTTAACTCTTATTATGGAAATGGTACATAGTAATGTCTTTGGCCCTTTACTTTTTGATTTCTTGACTAAATGACTCTCAAATTATGAAAATGACTTACAGTACCTACTGGTACCCGGTAATGTACAGTATTGAGGTTGGATGGTGGACTTGGACAACTCGGTTATTCTGGTGATTTATCGTATTTAGCTTAGGTAAGCTGTAACCTGGCATTATCTCCCAAATACCTACCCATCGAGCTGGCAACTCCACAACCCTCGAATATAATATACCACCATCAAGCTACAGGTTCCTCAAATATTTTCCCATTCAGCCATTCAGCTTCGGTTTTGCTGAGAGAAGTTTAACAAAACTTTGGGCACCAGACACCCACATTCGACTTGACTATCCAATACCTTCTGATCTAATTCTCATATAAATCCAGTCGCTTAAAGAGTTGCGCGCAATGGACGTCGACGCCTTGAAGGAGCAATGGGGCGAGGTGGAGGATCGCGATGGGGTTCGCCTCAGCTGGAATGTTTTCCCTAGCTCTCGCATGGTTAGTATTACCTCAGAATTTCCGAGGTTATTATTTATACAATCTAGGAAGCCTCAAGACTTGTTGTCCCCATCGGAGCTCTCTACACCCCGCTGAAGGAAAAGCCAGACACACCATTACTGCAGTTTGAACCAGTTATTTGCAAACAACCATGCAGATCCGTACTGAATCCATTCTGGTAGGTCTTCTCATAAACCGCATATGCAGCTTTACTTATCAAATATAGTCAAGTCGACGTAAGGGCGCGATTATGGATTTGCCCATTTTGCCTGTCTCGAAATCCCCTCCCACCACACTACAAAGATATAACCGCGAATGCGATACCCCCCGAACTGCATCCCTCCAATACCACAATCGAATACAGACTTTCACGACCAGCTCCGAGCCCTCCTATATTCTTGTACGTCGTTGATACTTGCCAAGAGGAGGACAGTCTGAATGCTCTTAAAGAATCACTTGTCATGAGCTTGAGCCTTCTACCAGAAAATGCATTGGTCGGATTGATCACATTCGGAACTATGGTATATATGCACTCGAGATGGATTTGGGGTTTGCTCTAGAATATTCGATTAACTAGGTTATAGGCGCAAGTGCATGAAATTGGCTACACCGAGTGCCCAAAGTCTTACGTCTTCCGAGGTAGCAAAGACTACCAGGCTAAACAAGTCCAGGAGATGCTTGGACTTTCCGCGACTGGCCCCAGACCCGGCATGCAGCAACAGCAACCTGGTCGACCGATGCCTCCAATGGGACCTGCCGCGCGATTCTTACTCCCAGTCCAACAATGCGAGTTCCAGCTTACGAAAGCCCTTGAACAATTACAAAAGGATCCATGGCCTGTTCAGAACGATAGGAGGAATCTCAGATGTACTGGTGTAGCGTTGAGTGTTGCAGTTGGTCTACTAGAATCATCCTTTCAAAATGCTGGCGGTCGTATCATGTTGTTCGCAGGTGGGCCTGCCACCGAGGGCCCAGGCTTGGTGGTTGGACCCGAGCTCAGGGAGCCTATTCGATCCCATCATGATATAGATCGAGACAATATCAAGTATTATAAGAAGGCACTTAAGGTACTTTCAATACACTCTCTTACGCGTTCCTCACTAACAAATCCAGTTCTACGACGGCCTTGCCAAGAGAACAGCGCACAACGGTCATATCATAGATATATTTGCTGGCTGCCTGGATCAGGTTGGACTTCTTGAAATGAAAGGCCTCGCAAACTCAACGGGCGGTCATATGATTCTGACAGACAGTTTTACTTCTTCCATGTTCAAACAATCATTTGTTCGTGTCTTTGAGAAAGACGGCGACGACAATCTCTTGATGGGATTCAATGCATCTTTGGAGGTTCTTACGACAAAAGAACTAAAAGTAACTGGCTTGATTGGTCATGCAGTATCCATGAACAAAAAGTCTACCTCAGTAGGTGAGACAGAATGTGGTATTGGTAATACATGTTCGTGGAAGATGTGTGGTATTGATCCCAACTCCAGTTATGGAATATACTTTGAAATTGCGAGTCAAGGGGGCCCAGCACAACACGGGCAAACACCACAGAAGGGCATGATGCAATTCCTTACTTACTATCAGCATTCCTCCGGTCAATTCCATCTTCGTGTGACTACTATCTCTCGAAATCTCAGTGGCCCGGCTGGCGATCCCGCCATCGCGCAGTCTTTCGATCAAGAAGCTGCAGCTGTTCTGATGTCAAGGATCGCTGTGTTCAAGGCTGAAGTTGATGACGGACCCGATGTCTTACGATGGGTTGACAGGATGCTCATCAGATTGTGCTCCAGATTTGCCGATTACCGAAAAGACGACCCATCCTCTTTCCGACTGGAGAAAAACTTTACACTTTATCCTCAATTTATGTTCCATCTCAGGAGGAGTCAGTTCTTACAAGTCTTCAACAATTCGCCGGATGAGACTGCATTTTACAGACATGTCCTCAACCATGAAGATGTCAGCAACTCTTTAATCATGATACAGCCCACGTTAGACTCCTATACATTCGATCAGGACGGCAGCCAACCTGTACTACTAGACTCCACTTCCATTCAACCCACGCATATACTTCTTCTAGATACATTCTTCCATATCTTGATTTTCCATGGAGAAACGGTCGCTGAATGGCGGAAAGCAGGGTATCAAGATCAGGAAGGCTATGAAAACTTTGCTGCTCTCCTAGAACAACCTAAGGAAGATGCTAGAGTAAGTCGTTTTATGCTGACAATCGGCGTTATACTGACGAGAATAGGATCTCATTACTGATCGATTTCCCTTGCCGCGTTTCATCGTTTGTGATGCAGGTGGTTCCCAAGCACGTTTCTTATTGTCGAAACTCAACCCATCTACCACTCATACTACCGGTGCATATGGCGGTGTTGGTGCGCAGACAGCGCAGACGATCTTTACTGACGATGTCTCTTTACAAACATTCATGGATCATCTTATGAAGTATGATACCCCCATCTTTCCTGTTCATTATTTAAGACAATACTAATCCTCTTCTTCTTCTTCACAGGTTGGCCGTCAGTGGCACCAATTAAGACTAGCAAATATCTCAAAAGCGGTGGTGGGAACTTTTGGAACCTTTGGGCTGTGTGGCACGTTCGCAATGATTTAGATTCCATTGCTTTGCATGTTCGCATGTTTATTAGGCAAACAATAATAGCACCTATGTCATCCAGTCAAAAATTGATATGCAGTACATGATTTTATCGATTAAATTCTTTATCCCCGTCACAGTATGAGAAGGTTGCATTGGACATTTGAATGTGTGATAAATCGTGGTTATTCATTTAGCAATATTTATACAGCACTTATATGTAGTACACCAACAGGTGGGATTGTATAGTGTATATATTCATACTAGTACTACTCTACTATTGTGTTCTTGAAGTGATTCTCGATGGGAGCTCCCGGCAGAGACAATGACCAATCACGAGTAACCCCGCATTCGGAAGAAGAATTGAAAGTTGACACCTCAGGAATAAAGTGGGTCCGGCAAAAGGGTTTCTCAGGCATCGAAGCTAAGTAGGGCTAGCGAATTTTTCCCACACAGATCGTAATTCCGAATTTCTACGAATTATTGAGATTTTGATTTTAACAGATTCAATCGACAACACCATCTCCCCAAAAATCGATTCCATCCAACAGACATCATGCGTAAGCATTCGATATACTTTCCTTCCTAGGTAGAATGTAACTAACTGGCTCAATTATAGCTCCAAAGTTGGATCCCAGTGAAATCAAGATCATGTAGGTTAACTTCTTCCCTTGCGCAAAAAATTCAACATCTGCCACATGTTACAATGGTGTAATTTACCTACGACCTGCCACGACAGCGACAATCGATATGTGGAGTTCTTGATCTTATATTCTAATGTCGTTTGGAGAATTGTGCTGACAACAATTCAACAGCCACCTCAGGGCAACTGGTGGTGAAGTCGGTGCTTCGTCCGCCTTGGCACCCAAGATTGGTCCTTTGGGTCTGTCACCAAAGAAGGTCGGAGAAGATATTGCAAAGGCTACTGGAGATTGGGTACGCATATCAAAACCCAAAACCCGAGGATCATGGTGCAAGAACTGACGAATTGGGTGCGATTCAGAAAGGTCTGAGAGTGACAGTTAGACTCACCATTCAAAACCGTCAAGCCGCCGTCTCCGTTGTCCCATCTGCCTCGTCTCTTATCATCAAAGCTTTGAAGGAGCCTCCTCGCGACCGAAAGAAGGAAAAGAACATCAAGCACAGCAAGTCAGTCGCTCTCGATGAGATCATTGAAATCGCCAGAACCATGCGATTCAAGTCCCTTTCAAAGTCGTTGGAGGGTGGTGTCAAGGAGATTCTAGGTACTTGTTTCAGTGTCGGTTGCCAGGTTGATGGAAGAAGCCCAAAGGATATCAGTGATGATATTGCAAGTGGAGAGATTGAGAGTAAATTACCTTTTTTTGCCATACACTCCATACGCTTTTACTAACTGTGCCTACTAGTCCCCGAGGAATAAATTGTCGTTTCTTCTTTTTTTGCACCGGATCATAGGCTTCATACTTCACGATAGGCTGCGGAAGCAATTGCAATGATTCACAACCAACGTGCCTATACCTAGTGACCAGTGCTCTTGTTCAAAAAACAATACGCGAAATTTTATATGATATTAATGATACTTGCCCAATTTTTCCATCAGCAAACAAGCATCTGTCAACGCTGACGTTCTATTCCTGGTAGACGCACAATCTTGCTAATCAATCCAGTCACATTATTTGGATGTTCTCATATTGAGTTGGGCATAATATGGCTATCCGAAACTTTCAGTTTACGATCGAATCGATTCAGAAAAGAAAACACTGTACGGCTACTTTGAATCCAGGACTTTAAGTGTAACGGCCCGTTTGTGATTCTGTATGCTCACTTTTAGCTACACGTTATGTTGGGGCCACGGATGATCCAAGCAGGGGGCTGTATTAAAACGGGTGGAGGGGATGGATTAATGGACGGATTTGGAAGTAGATGATGATGTCTCTTCACCCGCTAATTACCAATTCTTACCGCAAAACAAATACGTATTACATATTTTCCTACATGCAAAATCACAATTAAGAACAGCATCATATTGAAACAACCTAGGTAACGCATGTACTTACTTACATAGCAAGTAGTTAGGTGTGTAGGCAAAATTGGCCTTAGGGTTGATAGATATTCCAAGAGGGAAATTAACCTGCGAATTTAATCTTCCTTTCTGGTTCTATTTCCCAAATACTTTCAAATTGTGTTACATATTCGTACGTACGTACCTAGGTAGATGTAAATGCAGATGTAATATTGCGTGTATAGGAAGTGGGAGTGTAATCTGACTCCTGCTGACCCCCGAAAGATTTTCGGTATGATGCCTCGTACAGTCCATGTTGATTGATTATGGATGTAGCTGAGAAAGGCCGCTCGGGGCTTTGGTTTTTATTAAATGATTGGATCACCGTTTGTTAGCTAGTTGGAGCCCTTGAAAAAACTATTTATCATGCATCCCAATCCCGATGGAGCTTTATTATAATCTCTGTATTTTATTACCAGTTTAGCAAACAAAGAAGAAAAATAGTTAGCCAGAGAGTAGGTAGTAAAGCAACGCAAAACATAGCCAGCAGGGCAGAGTAAGGTAAGGTGAGGCAGGCAGGGCGTAGCTTTGAATCCGAGCACTTCTAACCAACATAAATAATAAAAGAAAGTATAAATAAAAAGTGATTGTGATATTATTATTAGTAGTACAAGAGATGATGGAATGGTAGTAAAGTACCTACCTACCTAGGTACCTATCTTAGGTAGTAGAAATCAATAAAAAATAATTCTTTTATTTATTATTAAATTATAATCCTTGTTATTCTATTAGAAGTAATGATTCTGTAAATTTTAATACCCATCTAGGTACAAATAATATTTAAGAAACAGAGTATGAATAATTTTGTATACCACAAACTTCATCAGAAAATAAAGGAAAAAAATATATAAAATATAAAAGAATAAAAAACTGATCTACAAATCAACCTTGCTTTATTATCAGTATGAATATGGATATAATTTCTATAGAAATCAAAAATCAAATAAAATAAAACCTTGCGGATATAATATTTTTATTACCTATTAAATAATTATTATTTATCCTCCTTCACTTCCATTTTTATTTTAATTCAAAAAAATTAATATTACCAGTATTGAGTGAATATTTGTGACTGATTCTAAACTCTTTCCTTCTCTTTCTCTTTCAAATAAATCTCTTCACAAAACTTTCATCAACATAACAAATTTACCAACATAATAATTTATACAAAAAATTTCAACTTTAACAAAAAAGATGCAATTATCATGATTTTGAAGAAGTCTTTTGTACTAGTATTCCTTTACGGCTTTTCATCTCAACTCATTCTTTATTGACCACATTTCATTTCCGGACTCTACTATTTTCTAGAGACACACACACACTCTCTCTCTCTTTCTTCCCGCGCCTTTTATACTAGCAGCCCTGCCTTTTACTTGTCGCTTCTTTACCCTTCCATTCATTCCACCCCCACTGCATATTCTTCTTGTCGGTCCCTCTACCCGTGTTAAAAGTTTCTGTCGCGATAAGCCGCCTTGCATCACTTACACCATCACTTCTTTAGCAGCTCCACCACGACCGATCTATTAGAACGTCCAAGTCTCTAGTGAATACTTTTTATTTATTTTACTTTTGGATTTGAAAGATTAATCTTCGGAAAAACATAGCAACGATAATTGAGGTATCCGGCCCTCATTCGGGCTCCTGCACAATACAGTATAAGCAGAAATGACCAGAAGAGGAATTATTCCCCTCTTTCGTGCAGGTATTGGCACACTTTGGAATTAATGCTTCTACATCTAGCTTTTCTATCTTATGTCACATTTTAGCAAATATATACCTATTTGTTCAGTCGAAATTCTGCCACAAGGCCCTTGAAATATGATTCCCCAAGTTGCTCGACATTACTCTGTGCCGCAGTTTGGCGGCGTTGGAGGATATGCTGTCCCTTCATTCGAACCACCACCTCAACCAAGAAGAACCGAGCGGCCGGCACTTTTACCGTTTCGAAGCTCTAGGAATCTCAATTCGTCTTCCACCCTCTCATCCCCGCATCGCGCATATCCAGTCGAAAGCAATGAATATCAAAGGAGTATAGCAGCAGGTGGTAATTCGTCGGACCAGGGATATGGAGATCAACATATGCTAAGGCGAAAAACACCAAATGGTACTTTAGCAGCGGGGTACGATGGTACTTCTGTGCAATGGTCTAGCAAACCACCCGCATTAAAGCATGTTTTGCTTGCTGCCCCGGAAGCTTCAACACAATCTGATGGGAGTCTCGGTACATCGTCTGGATGGTCTCATAATTTTGGTGACCATGAACAGCAGGTGAATAACATACCCGGGAATTGGACATCTTTTCCACAAGCACCGTATAATCTTCGCAATTCTCTAGATCAAGCATCACCTATGCATCAAGCTGCCACATACTTCCAACCCCACCACACCTTTCAAGTCCCAACAAACCTCCAGCCAGTTTATCAAATTGGTCCTGGCCCTACTGCTTCTAATGATGGGGGCTTCTATGGCCCATATTGGCCGAATGGGAATTTCATTCCGTATAGGCCAGCCGCTCTAGCGGATCATGGGTATGAATACGCAAGCCATGATTTTAAATTCCAAGCAGGGACGCAGACTTTTCGTCAACCAGAATTGAACAACTTTGAAGCTACCCAAAGGGATATTTCATTTGCGCGTATGAATGATACCACACGTTTATATGATTCAATGCAGCAAAATTTATACCAACTCCCAGGCAGTAGCAGTCCTGCATTTCATGATCCCCCGCACTCACCAAGCTATCAGTCACTGAGCAGAGCTGGCAATGCTCGATTCAAGGAGAAGACACTATCCTGGGCGCATGGTATCTATGTTGATTTATTGGCTCATCTTCATAACGCGAAAAGGGAAAGTCGATCTAATCGCTCAAGAACTAGTGCAAAAAATGTAATATATCCCAAACCACCGAGACAGCCAAGCTCAAAATTTTCGTCACAGTCGCGGGCGACCCACGTTTCTAACGATAGTTTTGATGTCCATAGCGATGTTAGTCCAAACTATGTGGGCATGAGGTTGGCCAGTGGATCACAAAGTGGTCTCCGTTCTTCCTACGGCTTCACGGAACCCTCCGAAACGAGATACTCAAGACCCTTGAGTCAAGATATTCCACATTATGTTCCTTCGTTTCCGATATCTCAGAACAACAATGCCTCTCCTACGGCTAAAGCTGCGGAAGCTTTGGAACTTCTAACGAACCTCTGTGAGCAAAGCGGATGGCGCTGGATAGATGGAATGCTATTGGGAGGCTGTCTTGCGTATGGCTTAGAAGACTACCAAAAAGCGCTGCAGTGGTACTCGAAGATTATCGCATTAGACCCAAAGTACGTATTTGTGCATACGCACCCTATCTAGCAATACTAATTTCCGCGGTAGACACGTTGAAGCTATCTCAAATTTAGCTGCCACTTTTCTCTGCCTAGACAAACGCGAGGAAGCCGAGCGGCATTGGACACAATCCGTCAAACTTCGTCCTAGCTACTTTGAGGCCGTGGAACATTTGATCGGACTTCTCTGTGGAGATCATCGGGGTAATGAGGCGGTCAGTATTATCGAATATGTCGAGCGTTCCCTTCGACTTTCACGATCCGATGAAGAATATTACAGCGAGTCGTCAAGTAGCGGAGAATCATATCCACATCATGCCACATCTGACCAGCTTCCCATAGATTACGCCGGTGGGCTCTTGGAAACCTCATCTGCATTCGCTCCTGGGCTTGAGGAAAGCGCTCAATCTGGATTTGGGTCAAGCGGATTTGCGATACCTGGGTCCGAGAATGGCCGGATGCTCGCCCTCGTACATGCCAAAGGCAACATGCTCTATGCCCTTGGCGACGTCAACGGAGCAGCTAAAGCCTTTGAGGATGCAGTCGTCATAAGCTCGGGAAAGGACGTGGGCGGCATAGAGGGACTAATGCGTAAGATCATACAAAGCCTAGCTCTCGATTGTTTTCCCGAACTTGCCTCGTCACAATCTCCCATCTCACCCACCTCACCTTTGCTCCTACCTCCAGACAAAGCTCTACAGACAGCAAGATTAGTGTTCGCCACAAATGGAAGTCTTCCAGGTCTTATGCATGTTCCAGATGGCCTAGCTCGAAAAGCCGCTATCTCTACCACGAGTAATTCGCTTCTTTCCCTCGCGAAGATTTTCCAAGATGCAATGTCCAATAGCACCTCTCAGCGGATTTCCAGAATGCCTGCAGGTGTTGGAGATATTCTGGCTTTGTACTATCTTTCACTTTCCTTGCAGCCCAGCCCATCCACAGCGAACAATGTCGGCATACTTCTTGCAGGTGTGCAGCAACCAACTTTTCATCGGCCAATTCCTTCCCCAGAGACTGCACCCCTTCCACAGATACCAGGTGTTGTCCTGGGTAGCGGCGTTGCTCTAGCGCTTGCTTACTATAACTATGGCCTCAATCTCGACGCAAGGCACGCCCATCTTTATACCAATCTGGGAAGCTTGCTCAAGGATATTGGGCAACTCACTTCAGCAATCAGGATGTACGAACATGCTGTTCAATGTGACAGTACATTTGACATTGCTCTTGCGAACTTGGCTAATGCGGTCAAAGACCAAGGCCGGACAAGTGATGCGATAGAATATTACAAGAAAGCTGTCAAGGCAAGTCCAGATTTTGCTGAGGCAGTCTGCGGACTTTCGAATGCTTTGAATTCCGTCTGTGATTGGAAAGGTCGTGGTGGGGTCATACTGGATGGTGGCAAATTAGATCACTGGCATGTAGATGATCGCGGAATAGTCACTGAAGTTGTAAACGCAGGTGGCCTGATGAAGCGGGTTGTTGATATCGTCGCAAAACAATTGAGAGAAGGATCCTCATGGGGTCGCGGAACGTTACAAGGCATGGTATCCCAACAGCTCCTCCAACAATTAGAATTTGCTGATTGTGGAGGCTATTGGCCTCGAGAAAAGAAAGAAAGCATACAGTCTGCTTTGAACTCATGGGCGGGCCATCGCTGGGAAGGTGCTCGGGTTGTTCGGATGATTGAACGTGCTATCAAACGAGCCACGCGCCGATGGTACCACGACAGATACCTCAAGGGGAAAAGGCTCCCTCCTACCAACTATCCCCGGCCGCAATTTCCATCTAGCCTGTCAGTTCCTTCTGCGCCAACTGTACTGCCTTTTCACACTTTTACCTGCCCGCTTACGGCTAAAGAAATCCGCATGATATCACAACGGAATGCCCTTAGAATATCCTGTTCTACTCTCCGTTCATCTTGGATGCAAGGTTCTGTCTTTCCACCGCCAGCCCCTCCAACGCCGCATTTGAACATTGGCTATGTGTCCTCCGACTTCAACAACCATCCTCTGGCACATTTGTAAGCACCATTATATTTGTACTAAAATTATTTGACTAATAATTTAATAGGATGCAATCTGTCTTCGGCCTACATGATCCGTCTAGAGCTAAGGCTTTTTGTTATGCCACAACTGTCAGTGATAACTCCATCCATAGGCAACAGATTGAGCGCGAAGCCCCGGTATTTCGTGATGTTAGTACATGGTCAGCAGAACGCTTGGTCAATCAAATCGTCCAAGATGGAATTCATATCCTTGTAAATCTCAACGGCTATACTCGAGGCGCACGCAACGAAGTATTCGCAGCTCGTCCTGCGCCTATTCAAATGGCGTTCATGGGCTTTGCTGGAACTTTGGGAGCTGAGTGGTGTGACTATCTTCTCTTGGACGAAACGGCAGTCCCACCAGAAACGCTGCGCCCATGGAGACGTAATGTAGATCTAGAAGATCAAATAAAGGACGAGCAGGCCGCGGAGAAAGAGGACTGGGTATACTCTGAGAATATCATATTTTGTCGAGACACATTCTTCTGCTGCGACCATGCTCAATCCGAGCCCCGAGAAAACGCACTGTCTTGGGATGAAGAGCAAACGAGGCGCTGGCAAATGAGGAAGGAGCTTTTTCCGAGCCTCTCCGACGATGCTATCATCCTCGGGAATTTCAACCAGCTATACAAGGTATGTGGCAACATCTTTGTTTTTGATAATTCTCACTTACATATATTTAGATTGAACCGACAACTTTTCGGTCTTGGTTGAGAATATTAGAGAAAGTCCCAAAGGCAATACTTTGGCTTTTGCGATTCCCCGACCTGGGCGAAAGTAATTTAAAACGAACGGCCCAGCAATGGGCAGGAGAGAATGTCGCATCGCGTATTTGGTTTACAGATGTAGCGCAAAAGCATCAACATATTTCTCGCGCCCGAGTTTGCGATCTTTTTCTCGACACGCCTGAATGCAATGCACACACCACTGCCGCTGATGTTCTGTGGTCAAGCACACCTCTGCTTACCCTACCTCGCTACGAATATAAACTATGTTCGCGTATGGCTGCGTCTATCCTCAAAGGTGCACTGCCTAAAAGCAAAGAAGGGCGTGAAGCAGCCTCTGAACTTATCGCGAAAGATGACGATCAGTATGAAGAGTTCGCCATTCGACTTGCACGAAATTTCCATTATGAATTGCGCAATGGATATGGCCATGGTGTGGGGAGATTGGGAGAACTAAGAAGATTGCTGTACGAGAGTCGGTGGACGTGTGCCCTTTTTGATACAAAGAGATGGGTGAGAGACTTGGAGGTCGGATATGAGGAGGCTTGGAGGAAATGGGTTAACGACGAGGGGGGGGATATTTACATAGAGAGTGAGATAGACTCGGATGATTGCGACAACTACTAATACCATATGGTTTGGATGCGTGGAACTGGACTGGACTGGACTGGATTGGGATCTGGATGTTTATTGGCGCGAGAGCAATAGCGATGGAGTATTTGGGAAATTCCACATGGGGATCTTTAAACTAGGGCATTTACGGCTGGATATGGGGAGGATTTTCATTTCATTGTTGATTTGGCTAGGATTTGTGGTACATTTTAGGGCTATAGGTTGCGAAAGACGAGAAGAGTAATTCTCATACTGGGCCGGCGTTTTTCACTTTTGCTCTAGAGTTCATGAAAGATGGATGGATCGCTTTAGAACGGTGGCAGAAACAGAGGAGGATGCCTCGTCGGGAAAACTTGAATGACTTACGACCTTGGTTAGGGTCATACAATGACTCTACGGTTTTCCGAGCCCTTGTATATTCTGATGAAGGGACGGAAGAGAAACCAAAAAGATAGCAATTTTTGTGGCTCAGAGTTGGCGTTGATAGACCGACACCGACCATTGTTTGCTTTTGCATACATGCTCGTTTTATCCACTACTTCATCTCAAATTTTGTATTCTTGTTTGTGCTGGCTTCATGCCGTTCGGATACCCTGGTGTCAAATTGCCGCTTCAATGTTGATTTTGGCGTTAATGTTATGCTGGATATGATGGTGATGAACGGCTTGGTGTGTTTGTTTACGGTGATGGTCATGATGATGGCGCTGGTGGTGTGTTATTATAGTGCTGGTACTAAGTCTAAATGGCTCTTAAGTAATTCCAAGAGATCAGATAGGATCGGGTGTTAGAACAATTTACTCACGAATAACCACTTAAATAAATATGCTTCTTTTCTGCTGTAGTGCAGGGCGGCGTGTGCTATGTATGGTGTGTTTTATCTTGGTGCATCTGCAGTTATTATCGCGTGTTGGATCGGAGTTTTACCGTGTACTTTCGCAATCGAGTCTTTGGATTCGGGCGATTGGTGTGGGTTATTACCACTATTGAAGAGTGGAGATGGCTGGGGTCTAGAATCGGGATTCTTGCGTTTTACATCATCGACTGCATGTATGAGCAAATGGAGACGAATCTCCGGCCTATATTATATAGAGATTTGAGGATTCTGTCGAGAACTAAACTCCATGGCTACCAATCGAGCAATTTGCCAACCTCATGTGCACTTTGATAATATGTATCATTTGCCGAGAAGAACGGGTTTGAAATACACTTGGCCTTCCAATACCTGGTTTGTTACTGATATTTGATGTACCAATCCTTTTACGCCCCATCCACATTCATCTGCAATCTTAATCTTGAGGAGGCTGATCAGTTTGTGAATTTGATCCATTCGTCTGCGATGAATGGTCTGTGAGCAGCGACTCCTCCCCAACGTAAATATCCTTGTTTTGGATTTGATCGTTCGAGGTAGTCTTGCTCTTTGCTGTGATTGCACGTACCGCCTACGAATAGCCAACAGTCAATTTGCGAACAGATGGATGAATGACGTTGATGATTTGGAACAGATATGAAGGAAACGGATTATGGATATACTTACAGCCATGACTGCTGTCTCTTGCTTGTTTGTTCTTGGTTTCCCAGGCTCGCTTTTCACAGAACTGACTCTTACAGCAGTAACAATGCTACTCGAAGAATCTCCTCTTGCTATCGTCCTTTGCATCCCCAATTGATGTGGCAAGTTAGGATAGCTGGATTGATCGCGCCCAGAAGATGGGGATTTAGGCGCCAAGTCCATATTAGCAGTAGCTTTAGTGTTTGAATGCCGTTTGCTTTCCACCTTATTAGCAACATCATCATTGGTTAAAACATACGCTAATCGACTAGCATTTAGCAGCAGTTCGTCGCTTTTGCGTCTTCTGATTGTGTCTTTTGACGCCTTATGCAATATGCTTGGCAAGTCATCCCCAGGACGGAATGAAAATCCCTTTCTAGGAGATGAAGTCAGATCTCCAGAAGTGAGGTCCACCCACGGACTGTCAGGCGCACTGCGATAGAGGGGTGAATCAACGCCACGTTCGTCTATCGGAATATCTGGAAGAGGCTTTTCGGTGAAATTGCTAGGCATGTGTTTTTGTATGTCTAGACTGGGAGGCATGGAACGCAAGCTGGTATCGTCTGATTCTGATGAAGAGTAAAAAGCCACTCCCATCTCTTCCTCGGTACTTTTTCGTTGAAGGGTCTCAATCTCAACTACGGTAATTCTTTTATCATGTCGTTCGTCCGGCATTTTCAAATTTGTAGCTTGGTCATCTCTACTAGAGAAAGGAACCCCTTCGAGAATTGGCGCTCTCCTGATGTCATCCACATATATTTCGGCTTGCTTCGACTTTAGACTTGTACTGCTTGCGTCTCTGGTTTTGTCGAACTTTCTTTCGGCGCCGTCAACATCCCATTCTGTAGTGTAAGATCCTAAGCAATAGTTAGTGATAAGTAACTCCATGCATTGCGTGAAACGCTAACCTTTTTCTGAACTGTAGCGTGCGGCGTTACGCTTTATCTTGTCCAATCCGACTTCAAATACATCTGCTGCACGTCTCGAACCGTGCACCACACTTCTTGAACGCGCCATACTGATATCTTCCATGCCGCCGTCTTTTTTCGATAGAAGGATTTCCAGATTTTTCATCTCCCTCTGGTAGTCTTTTTCTTTTAGCACCCATCTAAGAAACCGAAAGTCAGTAAACCTAATTCCTAACATAGCTCCTAATCCAATCTCTGTTGACCTTGTTTACAAAATGGAACTCAAACTTACTTCTCGGCTAGGGTCTCGAAATCTTGTATATCCCTAGCATGGGCTAATCTCAACTCTTCCATCTCTCGCTCCTTTAACTCCAATTGTTCTTGCAGGTCATGGTAAGCCTCC
>JWJB01001099.1:0-17523 GCA_000812895.1 Rutstroemia sydowiana | reverse complement strand
ATACGCTGTGTTTGTATTGTATTGTATGAGGAAGATGAATGGATGCCAAGGTTAATACATAATGCATGTGGTAGCAGGGTATAAGTAGTAAGGCGGATTTCGGATAGGAAGCTTTGAAATAATCCCAAAGGTCTTTGTCGTCGTCAGCGGGTTCATCGACAAGGTTGAGCTGGGCAGTTTGCTGTGCAAGATCATCGAATTCTTCATCTGGAGGAGTGTAGATGCGCACTCCATCTTCGCTCGAGCTGTCAGACATGTTGCTCTCTTGGGAAGTTTCGGGGGCTTTCGACTTCGTTACCGCCATAGTTCTTCACCTTTGGAGAATGAAGAAATGTAGTTGGGTAAGTAGGTAATAAAGGAAGGTTGAAGGTTTATGATACGAGTACGAAGTACTATAAAGCGGAACGGGAAGAGGTGGGGGCTATAAGTAGTACTGTACTGTACTGTACTGTACTAGCTCTAGTAAGCAATCAAATAAGATGGTTAGTTGCAAGTTAAGTACAGTGAAAGAAAGAAGCTGAAATTAATACAGTAGTTGACATTTCCAAATTCACCAGGAAAAGAATTGAATATATGCAGTAGGTACCGGTCACCAAGGATCTCATAAGCAGGAAAAGAAATTATATGTGAAAAATTACGGTAAATTTATTAGAAATAAATAAAAAAGCCACCTTGATGATTAGTTTTGGTTTTGGTGTATTTGATCTGGATGGCAGTATGTTACCAGTAGAAGTTGCTTGTACAGTACAGTACTTCGTATGTCAACAACAAGTCATACGAGGGGTGGGTGGGTTGAATAATTGAATTGAGGCTGTGACTTTGATGAGGCTGGTGGTGGTGGTTCAAACGGAAGAAGGTTGCAATTTAGGCCGGCTGAAGCGAATACTGGTAAGCCACACCATTGACCGCCCTTAGAATTATTCCAACAAAATTCACAACCATTTGATAGTAAGGTTATGGTTGGTACCAGTAACTTGATACAGTACGGTATGACCAACGGCAAAGTTCATTCAATATTAATGCAATTTTATGTTTATTCTATATTCTACCATGTTAGTCAATACCTACTTGCCACATTACAAGGCAGAGTTCAGGTGAACATGGTATGTATGAATTACCTAGTTAGTTCTAAGGTTGTAGTCGAGGCTTTGAAATCGTGATGAAGTTGTGATCCAATGAAATGGGCTGGGCTCTCTTGTATCTCATTATCAGAATATTGGGGATTCTATGTCAGTATCAAACATTCCATATTCATATCCATATTCATGTCCATATTCATGTCCATATGCAAATTATCGTATCCCAACTACAACCTTTGAATGGCATGGCTAACAGCATTAGATGTTTGTGTTGGCAATGTATGTAACCTGCATCATCCCGAAATGCAACCATAATTATTTTAATACTCAGTTCAATTCAAATTTAGTAAAGCAAATCGGGGAGAAGATAGATATTCTATTAAATATGAGCATCTCAGCAAATCATCAACAATATATTTGAGGTAGTTCTGACAAGATTCCCAACCCTTTACACAATGATACCTTGATATAGAGGGGTACGGGTGCCAGTTGTATCCTTTCTTTTGGGAATATATCTTCCAGATCTAAGTTATCTCCTGTTCCACAAAGATGTTGCAACACGATGTACATCGTTTAAAGATCTTGTCTTCTATCAAATAGCATACGAATATATCCATCAAGATGATGTAAAGACGTATTTGTGTTCGAAATTTTGTATGCTAATGAATAGAAATCTTCGGTTGATTAAAGAACCGGTGATGTTTGGTACTTCCAAGTACAACTTCTAAGTAAATATTTGAGTAGGTAAGTGGTAGGTATCGCAAGTACGGTATCTTTTTTTCTTTTTTAAAGTAATAAGTATCCGGCGTTGATGGATGGCCGTCCCTTCCTTTTTTTGTTTTTCCATTTCACCTTCAATTTATTGAACCGGTGTAGAAAATTTTTTCTCAAAGTTTTTTCTTCATCTCTTCATTCTTCCATTTTCTTTCATAGAAAAAAAACTTCATATCGTCTGAAATTCGAATTTTGTACTCAACATATCTGACTACCAGTGCGATCGATCTGTTCAAACATTAAACATCCTGAGCGCTTGAATGAATCAAAAGCTGGAAATCAGAAAACAACAGAAGAATGCAGGCACCATCTGAAGAAACATTGCGAGGCTCCGTACCAATGTCAATGGCAGATTCGGCAGATACCCGAACTGCCACCAATAGCCATCATGGCAGTGATTCAGACAGGGAGAAAGCTGGAAATCAGATAAAGATTCAAAATACTGTTGTTGATGTTCCACCGGATGTAAGTGGCTTGGGGTTTGGGGAGCAATAGCATGACTAATTTGACGCAGATGGGCTACGAACTTGAGGAGATAGCTCTGGACGGCCGAATGAATGTTACACAACAGACGAATAATAACTTGGAATTGGCACCAGAGACGGATTTACAACTTGGCATTATTGGATGGGAAGGTCAACATGATCCAGAAAATCCACTAAACTTTCCGTCTCGTCGCAAATGGCTACTTTTGGCATTGATATCCTCCTTCACATTTATCAGTCCTCTGTCATCTTCCATGGTCGCACCCGGAGTCCCGTACATAGAGGAAACATTTCATATCACCAGTACAACACTCGGAGCTTTTACAGTTACAGCTTACCTTATCGGACTTGTCTTCGGCCCATTGTTCCTGTCGCCTTTATCGGAAATTTATGGAAGAAGAATTGTACTTTGTTCCGCGAATGTCATCTTCTCTGTTTTTCAGATCGGTTGTGCTTTGGCGCCTAATGTTACTGCACTTGTATTGTGTCGTCTATGTGCAGGCGTTGGCGGTGCAGGATGTTTATCGATTGGCGGCGGCGTAATTGCAGACTTATTTCGACGCGAGGAGAGAGGAAAGGCCTCTGCAGCATATACTTTTGGCCCTTTAATCGGACCTGTTGTTGGACCAATATGCGGTGGATTCATTGCTGAAACAATTGGCTGGCGCTGGATTTTCTGGGTCCTTCTAATGGCATCAACTTTAACAACGATCGGCATCGAGTTATTGAATAGCGAAACGTACGCACCAGTTCTTATCCGCCGAAAAGTGAAGAAGCTTCGCATTGAACTCAATCAACCCGAATTACGTTCATGTTATGATCCAAAGGGAGAACGAAGCCAAAAAGATATCCTTACTACGGGCCTTCTTCGACCACTCAAAATGATTTTCCTGTCACCAATAGTTTTCGTACTCAATTTATATATGTGTTTGGCCTACAGCTTATTATACCTACTGTTCACAACAATTACTCCAGTATTTCAGGGAATATACGGTTGGGGGGTTGGACTTTGTGGATTGGCTTATATTGGCATTGGTCTTGGGTTTCTGCCCGGCCTCGCAGTAGTTACCAGGCTTTCTGACAGGACAGTAATTCGCATGACGGCTGCAAATAATGGATTCTTCGAGCCCGAGATGAGACTACCTGCCTGTCTAGCCTTCTCAATCTTCATGCCAATATCATTCTTCTGGTTCGGATGGTCTACACAATATCACGTACATTGGATCGTTCCGATTCTTGGCCTTGCCCCATTTGGATTTGGCATGATTGGAATCTTTATTTCCATTCAAACTTATCTTATAGATAGCTTTCCTTTATTTGGGGCATCGGCGACGGCAGCCTTAACGGCTAGTCGATCATTGTTTGGTGCTTTGGTGCCGTTGGCGGCTCCGGCTCTTTATCAGAGGTTGGGGTTGGGATGGGGAAACTCGTTGTTGGGGTTCTTGTGTATGTTGATGATTCCTGCGACGGCTATGATTTATAAATATGGTGGGATGATTAGGAAGAGATACCCTTTGCATCTTTGATAGGTTTGGTTTGGTAGCTTGATCATTGTGTCTACTTGGAATTTTCTGCTGTGGGATTTGTTTCATATTGTGGAAGTATACTTGGTAGGTAGTTGTAGGATGATTGATTGACTGATCGGGATAGGCGCGGATGATTCCGCCGTTGTATGCTATAATATGGTATGGCATGGTATGGCATGGTATTGGACCTATGTAGAATGAAACTTTACGCTATGGCACATGCATACATGTATCGTGGTGATTCGAATTGATTTGATTGTGACAATATTGCATATACGATATGAATTTTCATACCCCCATTCTCCTCTTAGAAGTTGATACATGTAGAACTGGAACTAGAAATACAATGAAAGATACCGAGAATATATTAGAAGTTGATTGGTGTTCAGTGGTGATGATCGGATGAACTTCCTTAATACATAAGTAGCGCGTTACAAAGGCCAATAAACATCTCGATTCTCCACCTACGATCATCCTGAAATCCTACTCGTATCTACAACATCATAGCTACATACATACCTATCTACCTATCTAGCTAGAAATTCCACTCCCACGTTCAAGAACACAAGTTACACCACCGACTCCATAACCCAGGCTCATTCACATAAAATAAAACAGATTGAAACTAAACCAAACCACTGCATTCATAACAAACAATAACATCCTTGTATATCAATTCTCCTTCTCAATCCATACTAGTAACTCCATACCCATACCCATAAATCCCTCTCTCATGAATCAAAAACAAAAAAAAAAACAAGCTTCTAATCTAATCGCCACCATAGTGGAGACCCCCCTCTCCGAGGCTCATATCAAGATTTGCGCTTGGATCCATTAAGTGCACATGGCTTCAGGATGTATATTTCTTTTTGCCCCGGATACGCTGTGTTTGTATTGTATTGTATGAGGAAGATGAATGGATGCCAAGGTTAATACATAATGCATGTGGTAGCAGGGTATAAGTAGTAAGGCGGATTTCGGATAGGTTTCTTTTAAATATATATCTTTTGGAGTTGAAGTTATGATACATAATTGGATAACTTTACCTGTGCATGTCAGGCAGGAAGGGGGCTTCAAGCGGCCTGCTACGGTTGGATATCTATAAAATACCTAGGCAGATAAATAGGTTGTGTATGAGGATGTCGATAACCAATATACTTCACTGCACCAAGGCCAACCGAATAGATACTAGAATATAGCATAGATGCAGTAAAGGTAACAGTAGCCGTTAGATTAAGAACGTTACAAGCACACGCATTGACATGGATAAAGAAAAAGCTTTTCCCCACATCTGATTTGCGCTCAGGCGTGAAGTGAAGTCGCGTAGTCTTTGTGTCTTTGTGCGCACGGGCTGTGAGTAAGAACAGAGTTGAGCGGATCGGACGGCGGGTATTACTGTTTATATGAGTACAGTATGTAGAAGATATCCGTATTAGTACAGTACTTGCTTATGAATCCAAGTTGCTATTTGGTAATCCGGTGGTGCTCCACCAGTTCATTATTAGCTCTTGAGTTTTGCACTAGGCGGCCGCGAGTGGAAGGGAAATCAAAAGGCTTTCCTTTCAAGGAGAACCTTATTGAAAGAGAGGAACTGTGGAATTGTAATCTATGGTATTGGGGAAATGGATCGACAGCAACCATTCTTTGTAAAAAACAGGTAGGTAGGGAAGAAGCTCTGCTTGTGAAAATCATAGAAACGATATTAAGTGGATTTCGCTGGAATGTTATTTTTTGAATGTCATTTTGAACAGATACTGGTATCAGTGGTATGTTATGGTGGTTCTAGAAGGAGGTCTTCAAGATAATAGATTGATAAATTGGGTTTTTATATTCACAACAAACAACTTGCAGGCGGATTTACTTTGCTATAGTCTATAGGTATACTTCAATGCGTGCATTCCTTTACGCACAAGCAGTGAAGCAAGCTGAAGGCGCGCAGAATAGCATCCCGTTTGTACTATATCCAAAATAGTCTACTAATCCCTTTCACAGTACAGTACATCTTAGTTCTCCTTATCTAACGATTTCCTATTAGCTTGACATAATCTAACTGAAAATATCCATCCTCAAGACTCAAGTTAGCCAGAACAATCACAACCTATACGAAATACCGTATTCAGATTTTCACCATTCGTCGGCTGTGCGCAGTATAACACCCCTTACAATATGATCGGATCTTCTATTATCTCCGTACTATGATCTTTTACCTATTATGATCCTCCAATTTTTTAAGTCTATCATTTACCTCTTATGATCTTCCACCTCCTTATGATCTTCATCTTCTACATAGAGCTACAATGATGGAGAGGGATTAGAGTTGTAGAATTCTACAAGTATTTATACTCCTTCGACATCGGCTCCGGCTCAGCACAAAGCATAATATTGGGCTGAGATTAACTTTATGTAGCAGCCCGATTTACTTGGCTTTGTGTTTGAACATAGTTTTGATAGAGTTTTAAAGAATTTTTGCCGGTCCCGAAATATCTATTTGAGGAGGAGAAAATTTCAATTGCATTTCCATTCCGAGCCCACCTAGGTTTCTTCAATAGATGATACATAATTATTGTATAGTTGGAAGTCCTCAAATAACCCTACCTAATGCCCTACATACAATAATAATTCCAACCGAAACTAATAAACGTCCGCCATACAACTCCGACTCTCATGCCGCTATGATAATCCCGCTATGATGTTTGTTATATAAATTCTCTTCCGGCCCCTCTCTCGTCTCGATCCACAAAACAAACACTTCAAGAATACTTTCATTTCAATTTTCATCGATAAGCTACTTACCTAAAGTGTACAAGTACATAACTCACGAGTAACTAAAAGGAAAAATAAAAACCTATACCCCGGTTTCCGGTAGCGAAGAGTCGTCGACCGAGGTAGGAAAAAAAAGAGGCTCGAGATTCTTTGCGGGAAAAATTGAAAGTTTGAAAAGCATACTCCACTTAAAGTGGATCGATATTTTTGGAGGGGGGAGACGGCACGGAGATTGGAAGGATTTACATTTGGATGTTGGGTTTGCCTTGCTTGTTATAGATTGAATGAGTAACTTATTACTTGATTGGTTGAAACTTGGTTGGTTGTTTGCTAATGCTGACTTGACTGTCCTTGATCGGCGCCGACTTGAGCGCCATGATACATACCTACTTACTGCGCTGTGATGGATTTTCGCTTTGATGCTTTTTTCTCCTTTGGGGGATGGGAGTTTTTCTGCTTGTTGCTTATGCTTTGCGCAGGCTTCCGCTCATGATGGAGTAGATGGGTGGGTTATATATCGAGGTGGCTTGCTGTGCTTCTAGATTTCAGACTTATGTTTTGTATGTTCTGTTATCTATCTTCGCTTTATATATGATTTCTTTCATTTCTTTAGTATTCTTATTCATCACGACGTTACGATAACTTATCTACAAAACCTACACTTTCACTGTCTGTCGACTCGCGAGTTGCGACTCTTCACCATGTCTTCAACAACCACAATTGTAACTTATTCCGCATCATATCTAGCGGCAAGCAGAGTCGGAGAAATATATGGCGCACTCATCACAACGAATTTCCTGGCTTTGAGTCTCATTATAATACGGTTGATATCGAGGAGGATGTCAGTAACCAAATTGTGGTTCGATGATTGGTTTATTCTTGTTGCTTATGTAGGTACCATGAAGCGAAGTAAAAGAAGAAAAGGGAAAGAAAGGAAAGACATTTATACGACTACTGTCCACATACAGTAGATAATTAAAAATGAACTCCTTATTTATCCCTTTTTTTGGTACTCGCTAAACTAAAGTCTTGTCCATGTGCTTACTTCATACCAGGTTTTCGCAACGGGTTTCTTCATCATTTCCATGCTATGTAAGACTTTTTCATTACATAGCTCATCTCATCATATCACACAGCACACCAAACTAACTGCTCCTCAGGGATTCATTACGGTGTAGGATACCACATCGAAACCGCCGTTGTTCGTAATCCCGACGTCATCAAGCAAGTCCTAACCACCGTTCCCGCCTCGCAAATCTTCTATGTGGTTAGCATTGCCTGTTCTAAGCTATCCATCATCTCTTTCTATTGGCGAATATTCGGTCATTCGAATCTGCGGAAGGTGTTGATGGTGCTTATTTTTGTGGTTTTGGGATGGGCTATTTCTTGCGTGAGTTATCCCCTCTCCATTTTTTCTTCATTTCTAGTTCGGCATCATCGACTTGCTATTTATTCGCCAACCTTCTGAAAAACACATACATATATACATACAAACAAATACTAACAACTCAATGCAAATATAAAGATAGTAGTAATGATCGTAGAATGCATCCCGATCCAACTCGGCTACGGTACATGTCTCAATCTCCGACCATTCTACATTGGGGGACAAGCCGCCCCCGACGTAATCACTGATTTAATCATGATGGCACTCCCAATCCATCACGTCCGGAAACTGCAAATGCCAAAATCTCAAAAATTATTCGTATTGGGAATTTTTACCGTTGGCGGTTTGTAAGTTCCCCCTCTAAAATGAACCCAACCTTCCTAAAATCCTTCTCCCTCTCCTTCCCTTCCCTCAAATAGACCTTACATGACTAACTAACACATCACATATAGTGTCTGTATAATCTCAGTCATCCGCTTCATTCTCTATTTCGCCAAACCAAGTAACCCAGACGTGACGTGGGATTTTGTGAATATAAGTATTTGGTCTTCTGTCGAATGTTTCAGGTATGTGATGAAATCTCTCCTTTCTTTAAACATACACATAATATACTTCACAAGTCCACTCCGTAGCCACCCATCTTCCCACTCATCCAAATTCCAAACCCACATCTCCCGCACCCACTCCCACCATCCACTAACCTCCCCCCCAACAGCGGCGTATTCTGCGCCTGTCTCCCCTCCCTCAAACCCCTGTACAACGCCCTATCTGCCTCCAAATCCATCCCTCAATTCGGCAAAGCCAAACTACCAGGAGATTCCAACGCCAGCGGCACCACAGCCAACACCCAACACAAGAAATCCGTACAAGTAGAACGGAAAGTTATCCGTCGTCGCGACGAAGAAGATTGGGCACTTGTTCCTACTGAATTAGATCCAGATCAGGAGCAAGATCAGGATGGGGAAGAGATGATGAGAAGTGCGACGCGTAGTGCTAGTGCGAGTGGAAGTGTGGATATTGGTATGGTGGATTTGGCCTCGGATTTGAAAAATAATCATGAACAGAATAGAATGTCATATGGAAATGGGAATGGGAATATCAATCGGGTTGAGCAGCAACGGCAAGGAGGAAATGGAAATGAGAACGAGAAATGAGAAAAGGCTGGAAACTAACGAGTAATATGTCGAAGTGGAAGTGGAAGTTACAAAACGATTATCTTAATGAATATCTTACTTTACATATTATAATGAATGAAAATATAACAATTTTTTAACCCTACTGTACTATACTATCCTACTATATTGCACATCCAAAATTTCCAAACAAACAAAATTGAATTACTAAAACTTCGTATTTTTTCATCGATCCAATTATGAATGATAAATCCAACCATTGAGAAGAACGAACAGATATACCCTCGCAAGTCACCAGTCATTCCAGCTGAACAACAACAAAGTGTTCGTTACCAGTATATATACCTCTTATGATTTCGAGAATTGGTATATGTACTGTACGTACCGAGTTCAAGGCAAAAATAATAATAAACTAAAGTAAATTCTAATATCACATTCCATAACTACCTTTCTCGTTTACATCTCATATTATATCAAATCATACAGTCACAAATAAGATATTACATGTCCGAGATTAAGTCATAAAATCATCGTAAATTTTGCTTTTCCTTTTAGTTATTCCTTTTGGTCATCATTTCTCGTTTCCCTCAATAGACGTACAGCCATAGCTATCTATGCAATAAATATTACTGATAAATCTAAGGCATAACCCCAGTCACCTGTCATCCTTATCTAATGCATGAATGCAAGCTAACCAGCCAATATGCAACCGCTCCTTTCTACCCGTACCCGAATATCACGTTTACACTCAACCACCTCCAGCCCCCGCACTAACCAAAGCCCTCGCTCGCCTTCTCTCCTCCACAGTCAAAACCCACACCATCTCAGGTTCCACCTCCTCTCCCTCAGCAGCCCCGCCCCCTCCCATTCCCACATCCAAATCCACATCCACCGCCTCCCACTCTTCCTCTTCCATCGTAATCAGCATCGCCAATTGCGTCACCCTCGCAAACACATCTCTTAGCCCGTAATGCCCTCTACAAACTACGCCTACCACACCACCAAAATCCCTTTCCATCCTCGTCATCCCTAGCTCATCCATTCTCCCTTTCGCCAGATTCCACATTCTTCTTTCTAACCACGTTGCGAGATATTCCGCTGTTTGTTGCAGCACTTTAAGATACGGCCCTGCTTGCATGATGCGCTGGATGGGATTCATGAGCGCATTCCAATGTTGGTCAAAGCGCCGGTGTACAAGGTCAGAGAGATCAGTGGGGTCGTCTGAAAAGGCGTCGGACTGGCGAGCGAGCTCAGCGAGATCGGCTGCTGAGAGTGTGTAATCAATGTCGCGGAAGGTCTCGCTGAGGACAGGGCGCAAGCGAGGTTTGACGACGTTGGCGAAGAGAACTCTAAGACCTTCGGTAATGAGTTCCGTCGTCTTGATCGTGAAGCTGGAGTTCAAAGACAGGAGAGCGTTGGATACGAATGTAGCGTCGTGATTAAAGGGGAAGAGGTCAGCGAGGCTTTGAGCTGGGTTTGTCTGGGGGAGGGAGGTTGAGCGAGTGTCGGTTTGAAGACGTGTGGTGACGATGCGAGATATGTAGTCATTTGCGACATCTAGGCTGTTGATTAGGACGATAAAAGCGACGATTTTATCTTCTGGAGGAAAGCCGTTTTGTACGACAGGTTTAGGGTATGATTCATCTCGCATTTTCCGTTGGATCATTCCCACGAAATCGGAGCCAAGGACTCTTCCAATTGTAGGAATGACAGATTCAATAACAGCGCGCTGCGAGGTCGATATCGATCGTTGTAGCACTGTATTGACGATATACATGACATCGTCAACAGCTGAAATAATGTATGGCGCATTTCCATCTATAGGTTTCGATGGATTTAAAGACAGTCCTGCGGGGGATTCATCTAATTGAAAGGCCTTTTCAACAGATCTGCGAAAGAAAAACATTGTCATGACATTGAAAGGATCTTTCAGGCGATTTGATATTTTCCGACCTAAAGCTGATTTGGCTAGCAAATCTGGCATGACCAGAGGATCATCTGGACTAGTTTCCTGACCCTGGGATAATTTAGAAATTGCTTGCTCAAGGATTGGACTCGACATAGGACTCACCCTGCACTTGCCAGCCAAAAATCGAGAGTAAAGGGACCATCGACCTAACATGACAGCCATCTCACTCAATAGACCATCCACTTCCTTCATATCCACTCCTTCATCTTCGCTCGCCCTACCATTTGCAATCCCTCCTACAGTAGGTGAGCCCGTTCTTGCCAGTCCAGATGGCCTTTGGTTCGGCAAAAAACTTTGTACCAGAAAAGAAAATGGATAACTTTTCACATCCGTCAATCTTCTATCAACATTTTTCTCATCACCCCATGTATCCAGAATAATTCCACCCTGCACATCCGCCTCAACCTGCAGCCTTTCAATAACTCTCACCATCCTCCCCACTCCATAATGTCTTTCGACTAATCCTCCATGGCCCTCTACAATCTGCGCAATATGTTCAAATAACCTCGTCAACGCCTGCGCATAAAAAAAGCCTTCCTTGCCCCTCGAATTTTCCGTACCCTCCTTCAAATTTTTCCTTGCTATTCCAGCTACACCTTGACACACATATCTCCCATAAACATCGAGTCCTGTATCCTCCCTCCCAATCAACGGGAACAATTTAAAGAACCGCGTCACCTTCACTCCGTCATTCTCCGCGGCCGCCTTCTCAAATTCCCTCAAAAACAGCCCACACAAACTCTCCTTCGCCGCCTCCAACGTTGTTCCTGGCGCATCTGGTACCTCCACACTGGGCACCGTGCGCGCCGCAAAATTGCCCTCTACTATATACTGTGGTACCTTCGATGCCCTAGCTATGTACCCCGCAGCTGCCTCCCAATCCTGCGGCGCTCCCATGCTGCCCACAACACCATTCACGCAGGCTTTTAATTCGGCGACTTGATCGACGACCCCTAGTGTTTCTTCTACTCTTTTCTTTTCGAGATCCAATTCCTTCACTTTGGACGAGAGCTTCTCGGCGGTGGACGCTGCATTATCAAGCATGCCATTGCTAATTGCGCGAGTGTGTATCACATTTGTACCGAGATGTGCACGAAGGAGATCGAGTCTGCCGAGATCGCGGGAGAGGGAGGCTTGCGAAGATATGAGGGATTGTAGACGAGAGGTGATGGCCGCATCGCGAGTATGGAGATTTGAAAGAATGGATTGGATCGAGGCTAGGGTAGAGGCATTTTGAATAGAAGGTTCGGTCGCAGATGGCGTCGTAGGTAGAGGGGTTGTTGGAATGCCATTTAGTAGGCCGGGTGGAGGCATTGGGTGGGTTGATGCATGGGTAGCTCTTTTGGGAAAGCTTGGGGGTGGAGGTTGTTGAGCACTTCTTTAGGTGTCATCTTTAAGGTGTGGGGAAAGCGAGAATTTATACGCCTACCCCTAGTATAAGACGTTTGGTGGGGGTGGTACCTACCTAGTAAGTGACAGTCGAATTGGTACACTTCGAGTAGATTGAATTAAATACTAGATACATATTATGAGGTTGTATAAAGGTTGATATGAAAAGGTAATTTGAAATCTTCATTTGGGGCAGTCACCGGAAATCAAGGACGATAGTCATTGGTTGTTATAATAGTTTGGGGGGGATACATAACTATAAAAATATAAGTACAACATACAACAACGCGGAGAGATCCGATTCCATGTACGATATCGAGCTATCGATCTGAGTTTCATCACGATACGTGTACTTTTAATATCAAACTCTTACTGAACTGAACCGTTCCATTGCTGTACCGTATAACACATCAAGCTTCGATGCGCAACCCTCATTGATTCAGCGGCGTCTTCGACACCGTCTAGAGACTAACAACCACACCATTTCCCAAACATTCTTACCTATACCTTCAAATAAAGCAGCAAGCCTGCACCCTAATGACAAAATCTCTCACTTCTCACTTCCCTCATCCCGCAAAGAACACCAAAACCTCTACACCAACACCCCTGCATCAACCATCTTTTGCCTTCTCTCCCTTTCCACCTTATCCGAATCCCTTAACCTCCTGTACACACCTTCAATCTTGCCAGCCATCCCTTCTTGATTCAACTTCAAGCCAAACGGATTTGCCACGTTAGTTAATAGATGCTTCGGCACAAGCGCCCTATTTCCATAGATATCCCTCACTTTTACAGCCACCTCGCCAGAAACAGCATCAACCCTGCCTCCATAAGACAACACCACCTCACCAGCCTGCAATTCCACAAACGGTTCCACGAGCGTCCCACCTGCTGGTATCGCCTCATCCACAGTCGACAACTGTAACTGACTCCAACGCCGATGACGCTTCAAGGCTTTGACATCCTGTTCGCGAGGCGGGCCTTTCTTCGCATCGTGTTCATCGATTCGTGCTATGATCGCGCTTCGCTTTCCGCTGGTTTTTAACCCCCTTCTTCTAGCTTCCCATTGCAATTCTTTTCGATTCATACCCTTCCCCCCATCAAATGGTAATCTGTTATCGTCGCGAAACGTCCTATTCGCATAGATCTGTACCGGCAATGTGTTATCCAGTCCCCATGGAAACGGAATCGCTTGCAAAGCATTATAGGGAACGCGACCTTGGACGAAACCCTGGCCGTTCATCGCTACAAGCAAAGGGGCATAATTCTGCTCGTCGAAAACGGGCTCCCCTAGATCCATGAGGTAGCTCCCAGCGCGAGGCATCCACCCATTAACAAAGTGCTCTTTACGATACTGTGGAAGCTCTTTCTCTGTTTTGGGAACGAGAACATTGCCAAGTTTGTCGACGGGGCGAATGCGACGGTATACGAGAAAATCGAGATCCCGGAAGCCGGGGTCACTGTTAGGGGGTCGCTCGACTTTAGCAGTTGTCATTTTTACTATTTGAAAGAACCCGAAAAGCGGCTTGCGTCGATCCTAGGCAAATGAATGCAGTGGATTCCAAATGAAAGTTTTATGTGTCGTGTGCTTGTGTTGGGGAATTGAAATTTCAATGACAAGTACAGTCAATTTGATATTATATTGCGTCTAGATAACAAGCAGCGTCCAGCAGCTAGAAAAGTGTGGAATAATCCTTCAACACATAGATATCTTTGGAGAGATCGACTATGGTTTTGGGTGAGGTTGAAAGAGAATAAAGGTTTTCATTCAACTGATTTTGCCCATGTAATTAATTTCAAGGTCAAATCGGGACTTCTTTGAAATACATGTTCTAGGAACGGTAATGCTGACGCATTCGGTTGTTCAACAAAGGACTTCATTAAACTGGAACCCATTTCAAGCCGAACTTCATCTACACCTAATAGAATAACAAAGCACATCAGACATAACCAGGATAACGAAAACAATCATGTTGTACTCTATTACAAAACACATACAACTTTTATGCGTAGACTGATTTTGGGAAATTTCAGTCGCCGTTGAATGAATGATGGACTGCGAAGCGGCATACTCACTTCTTTGGAATGGCTTCCCGAATTATAGATACCTTTTTGACTTTGCTGGCCTGTTTGATCGAGATATCCCGGCTCAGTTCTTTACCTAATAAGCAATTACTACATCATCGCTCTCACTGCACAACATGCCATGACTTGAGAAATGCCGTCGAGGGGGCTGAAAGAATTTGATATTTAATTCCACTCATATTTATAATTAACATCTGATTTCCCACAACCTAATCTTGCCCGCCTCATTTCCAACAGCCAATACATCACTCCCGCTACCAAATGCGACACTAGAAATCCTCCCCAATGGGGTGTTAGAAGTAGGCCAATTTCTATAAACTGTACAACTAGGAAGATGCACCAATCTCAACGCATCCTTCTTCCACCTACTACTAAACACCAACAATTGGCCATCTGGACTGATTTGCAAATGACTCGTTGGCGTAGTGAGTTGTAAGAATCGTCTATTTGGCTCTGGCCTTTCTGGAATCTTGATTTCTTTCCCTGATATAAAATTCTTACGGTCGTAAATATTCACAACGCCACTTTGAGAGCCAATTACAACCCACCGATCACCACCGAGTTGTTGAGGTCCATTCGAACCACCTAATGTGAGAACCGTAGCACCGATTGAGCCATCATCCCACCAGCGCGCAATAAATGATCTTGATTCCAAACTCCATTCTCCTACTTCGCCGCTTTTTCCTACAATAGTGAAACCTCCGCCGTCTTTCCACCATGCGAAATCGGCAATTCCATTCTGACTATCGACTCGTGCAGATGCTATCCATTGGGTTGTGGTTGCATCGAGAACATTTATATTTCCACCTCCCTTTTTGGATGAACCGATCAATCCCATGTAACGCCCACAAGGACTTAATTTAAATCTTTCCATCGTTTTCTGGTCGTCTTTCTGTCCGTACACTCTTGTGACTTTGTTCATCTCCCCGGATGGTAAATCCCATATATGGAAATAACGACGACGACTGGAAAAGAATATCTTATCTCCTGCCGGATGGAGAAATGCGGATGTACTGATTGGTGTTTTCTTAATGTGAACACTCATTAGTTGGGGATGAGGATGGGGATGGGCGGTGGGTGCGTAATGGTGTAGATATAATGTTGATGCAGGGCCTGAGGAAAGTATAACCGGGTATTCGGGGTGGAATGATAGAGATGTGACTGCCGATGGTTGGGTTTTGGGTATATCTTTTGTTCTTTGTATGTCAAGGACTTCTGGCCGTAACTTCGTTCGTTTGGTAGTCACAGTCGATGCTTTGGTGAGAGCTCCAGCATCTCGAAGGAGTTTTGCCAAAGGTAATGTAGAAACATCATCAATATCTACCTCATTCGATGATACTGAAGAAGCAGACGCGGCAGAAGATCTTCGACGTCGTTTCGCTGGTCTGCCAAGTGCCCATTCAGGAACAGGATTGATACGCTCGAATTGCATCCTTAGTCTTCTCGTATATTCTCTGCCGCTCACAATATCTTCTCTCTCATTGACTCGAAGTTTTCGTAATCGGGGATTTCCAGCTAGTGATACTGTCAATCGTTCATCGTCGCTATCTTCCCAAGCTGGCGCATTGCCGTCGTCTTCTTCTTCTTGATATTGTGGTCGAGCTATTAATGCACCTTCGGGTACAGTTGATGGTCCAGCATCGAGAAAGAACAACTAAAGAATATTCAGTAATTGCTCAAAAATATAGCGGGGTGCTTCATACATCTGCATCGTCAACACCTTCGAGTCCAGCATCTTCTTCCACTTCTTCGCTTCTCTCTCCTTCTGACTCGTCATCGTGGTCCAAATCCATATCCTGACCCAATTGGGAAGTAAACCCAGCACCATCGCCCAGTACGAGTCTGTCCAATTCCTCCTCATCCTCATCCTTAGCCATCATATCTAGACTCTCATTATCACTCCCGCTTTCTTCGTTTTCCTCAGGAATCTTTCGCGCATCATATTTAGGAGAAACTCTACCAGTGGCAGGCTTTTTAGACTGTGATTGGGGCATTGTTTAGGATTGAACTGTTCTTGTATATATTTGATCGCAAAGCCTTGCGAACTTTTTTTTTTGTTCGACGATTAAGAATAATTTTTGCAGGGATCTTTTTTCGAATGGCCTGTGCGCTATGCTGTAAAAAGTCTCGCTCTTAATATGGCGGTCAAGTATTCTGCCGCCCTCAATGCTCATTCTAACTACAATGCGGTATTTTGGTACGATCAACCCGTCTTTCATGTACAAGTTCAATGTTCTATTTTGAGGTTATACAGCTAGTTTATATATACAACGGTTATCAAATTACATATGGCGCTACTATTCCCTGCAATTAATACTAACTTCCAATTTTGGTACCCTGACAATTTCCAAGGCCAAAATACTGTGCGGGGAAGCGGGCACTTGTACCACCCGTACTTCCAAACACATCCAAAAATTTACATATTTACATATTTACGCAACCGCAGAAGCAGCAGCATCGACAACAAAACGGCCTGCAATAAATCTTATCTCCACAAAATTGTTGAGAAATCCCAGTACTGCATCAGTCAGCTAGATATGCCGACCACGACAGCAGTCATAGCTGATCAAGCCCTTGTGGAACACACCCTTACAACTCAATTCGTACAAAAATTGCAAAGGGCTATTATCCGGTTGTCAGAAGTCAGAAATCAGTTTAATCTCATCTAATTCCTTCAGTGTGATCTTCAAATGTGGAAATTTAGCGGAGTGGGACAATTCTATATTCATCTCTTCCCTTCTGACAATGAGCCCTTTCCATCGACTCCTAACTCCAATCAACAACCCACTTTCCTCTCATCTCGCCCTCCCCTCCCATCCCAACACTCTCCTCCAATTTCACTACCGTCCCTCCTCACCGAAACCCCTAAACCCTCGCCACCCCTAACCCCACAGCCAACCACATCCCAACAAACAAAACCACAACCCCCCACC
>JWJB01001097.1:0-18271 GCA_000812895.1 Rutstroemia sydowiana | reverse complement strand
GTTCACATTCATCCGATCTCTAGGTCCCATCTCGTTTGTCGAGGATGGTGATTCTAGGGGCAACTCCATGCTACTTTCCCCTGTCTCAGTATTGAAATAGAACAACCTGCCATCGGGAGTAGCTTGAGGTATCCAGAAGTCGGCCCCGGATCGTCCGTTCATATTCCCACCGGTGCTGGGCACATGCGAGATCTCATCGTGTTCTGACTCTTCCCCATCATCGCCATAGTGATCCTCGTAATCGTCCTCGTCGTCCTCCTCATCGTCAAGATCATCCTCTAGTCCCATCCCGACACCATTTGATTTGCCTTCTACGGCATCTTCCGGACTCGATATTACTTCGCAGTAGTTACTCGGAAACCATCCTCGCACGCCGTTAATTACGCCATCCCACCATCCACTCTCTAATTGCGTGATAACTTGTATGATATCTCCTTCATGGAAACTCAAACTCGTACGGTCATCGGCCTCGTAGTCGTAAAGCGCTCGCACGTACATCACCGTCTGCGGCGCGTTTCCTAATAATCCGTTCATCAGTGGCGATGATGCGCTTTTTGCAGCGACTTGAGATGTGTGTAGACCTGTGGAGATTTTATTTGATGTGGAGGTATATCTGCTGCTCTGATTCAATGAATTCTCTTCGTTTCCTTCTATAAAAGAGCTGGGGATGCTACTGGACTGAGCAGTTGCGAAAGTATCAAAGTGTTGTGTATCGTTTGAATATAATGCCGGTACTGCGGACTGTGTCATTAACATCTTCAACTCATAGTCAGCCGTTCTAAAGATACGCGGTTCATAGGGCGTCCATGAAGACTCATGTACGGTAGGTGATTGATGAGGCTCGAGGAGGGGTATATATTTCTGTTGAAGTCGTAGATAATTGGTCGCTGAGATTTTGGGCGGTTATAATCTGTTGTGGGACATCGAATCACCGAAGGTAAAGCAGTTGCAGATTATCCACCATCAATTCAAAGATCCGTGAAGCGTGGTGACAATGAAATCGATTGGAGGAAACTAGTAAATTGTTTTGATGAATGTTTGTCTTCTTATCGCCAAATCGCAGATTCGCAAATTCGCAAAATAGTCAGGAGTAGAGATGGTAGGCTGAGGGGTGGTGGTGAGCAAGCAAGCAGCGTTTTGGCGTTGAGAAGGATTATTGTTTCAATGAGGAACACGTCTAATACTGAGTCAAGCTTGACGATAGGTATTTTTTGCAAGGATGATATCCCCTTAAGAAAGAAAAAAATCTTTTGAAATGACCAGAGACCAGCGATCAAACTCTATTTCGTTCTTATGGGTTTGGAGATACTAACTATACGTTGATCGTTATGCTTTTCTTTTTCTTTTTTTCCTTTTTCGTTCCGGGTAAATAAGTTTTTAATAATGAAAGAATGAAGAAAATAGTAAAGTGAGAGATATAAATATATAAATATATAGACCGTAAATAGGGTGATGGTGATGATGGGTGGTAATATAATAGTAACTGGAATTTACAAGAAAACTATCAAGAGAAAGAATTTGTATGTAGTTCTATACGAAGTAGAGGTAGAGGTAGTTCTACTAGGTATGTAATCTAGTGGTGGTTGTAGTGGTGATAAGGGTTTCCGTTTCTCTGATTACTGACACTGACACTACTGTTAAAACAGCTCGGCCCTGAAGGATAGAAATTGATATACCAAGTAAATGATGATTCTGGCTGATGCTAGAATTATAACTACTTTTAACCTATTATCAAATTTATCATTGGTACATCCAGTTATATTTTATTGGAAGAAAGTGGGAGAGAAAGTGGAAGTTGTACACTGGTGGGTGGGTTACTAGGTAGGTAATGTAGTAAATTCTTTTTAAGGGACATTTTGATAATGGTGAGATGGTAATAAAGTTTAGAATTTTAGCGTGAAATAGGTAGATATATACCTATCCTAGGATACTATTTTATTTATCATTACCTATTATTATTATCATCATTATTATTGTTATATTATGGACATACAAGCAGAACAAGTGAATGAGAGAGTCTCTAAGTGAAAAGTGAGAAAGAAAGGATTGGTTGATTGATCCTTGGAAAATAAAAGCATTGTTGAGGTTATGTAGATATGTAGTGAGGAGGAAGAGAGGGGGAATTGAAGAATGGTGATCTTGGAGGGGATTTTCAACAGCAGCTGGTTGCAGTTGGGGAAAAAAAGAGTTTTTGGAGCTTGATTAGTTAGCTTATGCTGTAGGGGGAAAAGAATTATATTGATAATTGACGGGAGTTCGAGTAGTTGAATTGAAATGCTTACATGAATTGAAACATCTAATTGTATTTCTAACTGTATTTAAATGATATTTCAACCAGCTTCATACATCTAACTGCAACTTGGGTACAATACTTAACTTTGTCTCTTGTCAATTGCGAACGACATCTAAAAATACCTACCTCCTTGTAAGCCTAGGTAAGTATAAGTAGAGAATTTCACACTAATACGATGCCTCTTTTCAATTGCAATTACTATTCATTATAGCTGACCAACTACGGTAGGATTGAAATGTCTATATCTAGAATCTACCGCATGAAGAGATCAACTTTGAAAGATATAAGGCGGCCATTCCGAGTGTATCACTAAAGGGCAGCATCAATATCTCGCTGTAAGTAATGTTAGGTAGCTATTGTCCCGAACGATCTTCACTCTCTACTTTTATCAGTATATCAAGATAGCATAAGTGGGACTTAAAGTCGAGACTTGTAATAATAGTTAACTTGTATGCAGCACTGTACCGAGAATAAGAAGGACCGGAAATTGAGCACCATCAAAGCGTATGCTCCGTAAGTTATTATAGTAGTGGCCCACTTGATTCATATATTTTTCAATATTCGTACTTGCCACGGGTTGAAATACAAGATCCCAGGCCCCCAGGGCTTAAGGGAGGTCTTCAAGGCATATGGTTTCCTATATCAAATAATCTAACTCATTATTCCGGTTGGTGTTGTAAATATGGACCTACTTCATCTATATATGAGGAGATCGTCTTTCTAAACAAACATCATCTTGTCTTGTTACATACATATACAGCTATATAGGATCAGCTGCAGGGACAAACGACATCATCATTACCAATGACTGAATCCCTTATGACATCGCTAGCCTTGAAGCATTACAGTTTTGTACTCTGCTATTCTCTGGGAGACTACTGTATTCAACAGGTACAGTATGATACTGTACTCGGTATGCTCACACACCTTTTCAAAATATACACAATGACTAAGTGGTAGACAAACAATCAAATCTGTAAGTTTAATTTACCAAAAAATATTGGAACAATGATTCTTTCATGTTTTAAAGCCTCTTCTTTATTGAATTAGAGTTGAACGTTGAATCCGTACACATGAAAAAGTACAGACTTGTTGGCATAGCGAGCGGCGAGTATTGATCAGTGCAGGCAAATCATCCTTTGAGACAACCCATTGATCGGTATTCATTGGCAATGAATCATTATTGCAGGCATCGCAGGTACATATTGCCAATTCTGTACATCACCTTCTCGTACGCATTACCCAATGTGTATCTAGCCCAATCTTGTACTGTACGACCTTCTCATTATTCAGACTTTTCTTTCTTCCAAGAACGGATATCATTGACCGAGAATAAGACTTTCAAGATTGGCTCACCAAACTTGAAAATAGAGAAGTCAAATATCGTACAGTATTCTTCTTCTTACATATCAATAATTCTCGCAAGATAACGATCAACAAACTTTGTCAAGAAAATGTCTTCAACTTACTTTGCCATACGAAAAGGATTCACAGATTTGTGTGTTAGATGGTGCGCATGATCCGCAAATAGCCCTCGCCTCGCAACCCTCGACATATTTTATACCTGTTGACATGCGACATGCGTGCATGACGCCCCAGATCTTCCTTTGTTCTCGATCTTGGAGTTATAAATCATCACGTGATCGTATTGAACATCGAAAGTTCTTTCATAATGGCTTGCCAATTTTCTTAAAATAACCTCTGGGGTCAAGAGAATCAGTATTTCAGACGAAACAGATGGATCGGTAAGGAGATCTGGAGAAGATGGCAAAGGGCATGCGGGAGGACGGCTTAAAGCATGGCATCTAACGCTTCTCCGCGTTCCCCTAACGGAAAGTCTATCGTGCCCCTCTCATACATTAGTATCGGACCGACCGAGATATTGTGTGCCGGGCTCGGTCGTTGATACTCTCTCGGATCTATCGTAGATTCGTATTACTGTATTCCACACCCACAAACGCTTTGTGGCGTTTACAAAAATAAAAGTTTACTGCTTATGAAAGAAAAAAAAATAACCCCAAGTTCCTTCCAAGGGGACTCGGCGAGGTCATTTCTTCACACCGTCATTGCACAGGTACATGCAGTTGCTCAAAATCCTTCCATCCCTCGCGTTTTTGATGCTATTTCTGACTTTCTTCCTCTTTTACCCATACTTCAATACGCATTGCAACCACCCCTCTAGTTCTCCTCCCACGTAATACTACCCCTTTCCCACGCGCGATAAGTCGAAAGAGGGAAACAAGTCAAGATCGTGTGCATTGTGGCGTAAGGTAATACTACATGCCATATTGCAAACACCAAGGTTTCAGCTTTCCGGCCAGGTGGGGGAGATAGCGTTTCATTTCTAGAATGTTTTTGGAAGAAGCAAGAGAAGGAGATGTGAAGGGATTATGCATGGATGTGGAAATCAAGGGCTTCAGAGCTGCGGGGGAACTTCTGTTTTTGGAGTGGGGTGCAAGATACAGGAGACTTGTAATCTTATTTAGGTAGGGGATGGAGGGGGTTTCGCGATAAGGGAAGATTATACGGAAATGAGTCTACGTGGGATGTTGTTTTTGTTCTGGAACATCTTTCAAAGTAATTGGAGGTCAATTGTACTTCGTACTTCGTGTTTATCCGTACATCCACGGGACGTACTGTATTGATTCTTAGATTAATAGGCTCATAAAATTTAAAACCTCCATCATCAACTTTTGTTCAATATCTCAGTTGGTAGAATTATTGAGTGAAACTCAAGTGGTTTTTCAAATTTCAAGTCCATTTTTTTGGTTTTTCAGAAAGATGTGTTATCGAGACTTTGAGTGTTACTATACCCACTGGTGCTTTTCTGAACGTTGAAATGATCATGAGACCATGCTAAATAAAGGTTGGTGAAGGATTCATCGGTAGATGTGGAATACTCTTCTGTAAAGTGGAAAATGATGTTCAAACTAAAGCCCTGAAACTCCATGATCAGATCTTCACGTTGATTGATGCAGTTCAAGTTTAGACATGAATCCGGCCATGGGCGATGGGCGCATTGAACTTTGAAGCCTCACCCCACGGAATCACCTAATTTATTGCGAACAGCGAGACTTCTGAACATCCAAGCCTGACCACGTTGGTTTGGGCAATTGATATGTACTGTATGTACGAAGTAGAAGATGAGTTGTAGTACTCAAAATGAGGGGGGCCGTCATGCGACTGTTGTCTCGCTAACAACCTCAGCGGTGAAGTTTCTCAACTATCTGATTGTGACTTGTGAGGTGTATTATAAGTGGGTTTGCATTTGCATACTGAAATGTGTTGTAATGCCACTTCAATCGTGCACTGTGCATCTATATTATGAATTATGTATAATCTCGTTGCCTCGACGATTCGTTATTTATCTTGAAAGATATGCCGATGGCGGTGAATACCAGTAAATTCCCATGTAGATTTGGGGGCGTTCTGGATCCCCTTCTAGAACACGGTGAGCTTTCCATGAAATCCAGTGATAACGAGCGCAAGTTCCCCATTCATTTAACCTGTGAATTTATAAGTAACGTAACGAATGATGATTTGTGCTTCGTACTATTTTCATTAGATAGCTCATGGATGGCACCTTGTCGACATGATCCTCTTCTTCTATAGGTGTTACCGGATGGTCTCCCGCAAATTGGTGGATTGGAAATACGAGACCCAGAAGTTTGTCTCCTGGATCCTCAGGATCCGCAAATCCCGTGAATTGTCTTAATTCATTATATCTCATTGGGCTCGAATGCTTCACGAAAGTCAAGGCGGACGAGGGCAAGGTGATTTGGTACAATCCTTGAATATTCCACTTTATTCACAAGTTGAAAGAATTTCTCGTTCCAAGAATTCCCGATAGAAATCCACCATCTGGGGCAGCACTGACCGCAAGGAGGGATGTTGTCGGCCAAAAATCTTAAATAAGAGGCAGGTCCGAGAGCATGGCATGAGTAGAAAACCGATAGAAGTCATGGAAGGTTGTAACTTGCAGGGCTCCTTGGATGAATATGAGGGGCAGAGGGCCGAGGGGCTGGGGTGTCAAACTAGGATGATGTACACCGTACTGCAGAATGAACTCTTTAAGACCATCAAGTCCTTCACCGTTATTGTGAAAAAAAAAACAGTTTATCTGCGCCTTCTGAATAATGTCAGATATGAATTGATGGATAATTACCAACCCCTCTAGACCAGCATGATACATTGATAAGGTATTGATGATTGAATCGTTGCGAACGAACGAGCTGTGCCCCTCATCATTGACGGGTTTCCCTTTCGATAAAATTGTGCATTTTCATAGTCACTTTTGTCAAGGGTCACTCTTACATTATTTACGGGTCCCGGGGAAGAGTCCGTAGGGTAACGACTAGCACGAAACACGATGTATGGGCTTGAAGGGTAAACTATCATCATATCCATGTACCTGGAATTTGTTTGTCCTCTACCTCCAAATTTTTTTTTTAAAAAAAAAGGAAGCCAAACGACGGATAAAAATTAAATTATGATCATTATGATCAATGATCAACGAAATAAGAGTACAGTAGTCATATATAAATTTATATACAAAAAGTAACTCACAAATAAGTCATAATATGATTTATCAAATTGAAAATAAATATATGATCCGAATCTAGTATTATTAGAAGTTCTATTTGTACATACTGTACCTTCATAAATAATAAAATGAAATGATGAATTGCGATGAATACCATAATAACTTGGGGGTAATGTAACATAATTTCATCCAATAGAGATTAGCCAAATATTGAATAATGCACAATTATTCAGAAGAAAAGAATAGGACGAAGCGTAAGTTTTGTGCCACATTACAAAAGCAGCAAGTATTTTTTGAACGAACGGGCATCAATATGTGCAACTTATGATCATAGCGGTGAAGTTTGAGGTGCAGAAAGTACAAAATAGGAAGTAATAAATCCAAGGGCAGATAATGACAACAATTGACAACAAATTGAAGGTATCGTGACCGCTGTTATGCTTTTCTGCGTTGTTCGCAATCCAGTACTTGTTGAAGAGTTTCCCCGCTCCTTCACATGGTGTTTGAAAGAGCATGTAGGAGGAGTAGTGATTGTGATGAGGGGAAACACAAGACAAAAAACAAATATTCTTTCCGAACAGAACAAAATCCCGAGGGGTGGATGGAGGGGATCTACCTTATTAGATGTCTACACCTAGTACCTAGTACCTAGTTAGTTACCAATATAGTACAATGTTCTTTTCTCTGTTGGAGGGGGAGGGGTAATTTGTAGAGTTAAAATGATTTCTCCTCAATTTAGTTAAAAGTTAGAATTAGAAATCTTTTTTTTTCTTCTTTTTTTACGTGGGTTGTATACGTAGGTAGATTGAATAATTGGTGATACACAAGTGGCTGACTGTGTTCTCTCAATTTTCCTATTTTCCCCTTTTTTTGCTTCAAATTAAAATGTAGTAGATCATAGACGATAATCCGTCACCCCTTGCAGGCGAAATTGATGGGCTCCGATGTGTTATTCTTAGCCGGTTTCCAGGTACCACACATATCCACGCACCCCTCCTCTTCATAAATAATTGCCCCTCTTATATTATTATTATTATTATTTCCCTTGCCGCTTTCGAAAGTGTTCACTGACAGTTGATTAAAACAAAAGTTAGTTCTTAAGTAGGCTGTGGCTGACAAGCTGAAGTGGGTGGTACTGTAGTGGGTGGTAGTGGATGGTAGTGGGTGATGGTGGTGGTGGTGGTGGGATGTTTTGGTGGGGTTCTCAGGTTTCCTATCATTTCTCAAAGCACAAATATTGGAATTTATTCGCTATAATACTTTTTGAATAATAGTTGCGCTGGCATTATTATCTACTTGGGAACTCTCGTTTTGTGCCATAGCCTCACTCCTTCTTCCAATAATACTTTTAGTACAATAGAATACAATGCTATTTTGAGATACACTGTAACGAACAAGTAAAGATTTGAAGAATTGAAAAGTAAACACTATTCAGTTCATTCATTCCCTCATTTATTATTTGTCCATCCATCGAGTTAATTCAAGCAAGAAAGTAAGCAGGGCAGGCAAAAAGTAAGCATTAGGGCCACCACCCATTCATACCGACTTTCCATTTATCCTTGGATATGAATAGACTACGCGGTGCTGTGTGGGAGCAGGATTGATGGATTAGGATTCAGATAGTTCCTATCAGTGGTCCAGTAAATTTTCGAACATCCCCGTAAATGACTTTGATGATATGATACCATAAAGATGGGCACAAAGAGTGTGAGTTGAGGGTATCTTACCTAAGTATGCATCATAGACTACTTAGGTACTTAAAGTTGCATTTCATAGTTAGTCTTCATATAATAATCTACCTATATATCTCTTACCTTGTTAGGTGTAGGTGGGAGTGCAGGTAAGCTACATATGGCAATCTGTATACGGCATACGCGATGATGTTTACAGCATAAAAAAAGAAAAAGGGGATTTCTAAGTATAGGGAGGGTAACATATGCATAATCGTACAGGCTAACTTGAATCACTAATTGTGCTGGTAGGAAATTATAGGATGATAGACTCCGTAAATTCAAAAGAAATCCTATACTTTTAGAGATCTCATGATCATTTTATCACCCCAAAACACTTCAAGTATACTTGAGTACACGCTACACCATGGAGAATATCTATTTCACATTCGTAACAATCTATCTAATCCCTCTGTCCGTACAATTGATGTTATTGTAAGATGGAAAAGCTTGAGAGAATGAGGGGGTATATATCAATAAAAGTTCATTACCTACTACTTACCTGATATAGTTTAGAAACTTCTCTACGACTAGATTTGAGGTACATGTTATTGAAAAAGTACGTGAATTTAAATGTACAACTACTACTCTATAAAAATGAGATGAGCGTTCAAGATATGAAAAACAGCTAATTCCTATATTGCTGTCTTATTACTCTAATATCAAACCATCCATATAATAGGTACAATTAATGAAATTATTCAAAAGGTATAAATTAATGTACCAGTTTGTTTTTTTTAATTGATTTATTTTTATATTTATTTTTTTTTTTTTCCATTTAATTCAAATCAGTACCAAATAATACAGAGTAAAAAGAGTAAAAAGAGAAAAATAAATAATATGGATTCAAATCTATAATGCTGCTTTAAACTGACCCCTCGATTGCAGGCGGGGGCCACTAAAGTGTTGTGCTAGCGCACTGGGGACCCACCATTTTGTCGTAGTTTGACTTTCTCCTCCTCGTTTCTCTTTATTTTTTCGCTCTTTTAATAAATCTTCCCCTCCAATTTTCATCCTCTGCAGCTTTCATCGCAAACAACCCATCAATCATTCTCCCACCCAATCCCCTCCATTAACATATAAAATCCTATCAACGAATCTATCTAATTCTATCAATCATTTTCGTGGCGATTGTTTAAATACGTCTCAAACCCTTTTTTTCAATCCTTCCAATCTTTCGTTGACGCGCGATCGTGACAAGTTCTTTTGCTTAATATAGCGAGAACCTGTCCTTCGCGAATTCCAAGGCCATCCGCCATCATTAAATACAACAACACATCTATGACAATAATACCAAATCAACAAATGAACAATATATACAAGACTAATCAATACACACTTTAAATCCTACGCCCACGCTCGCGAGCCAGACGATATTCAACCATCGATCTGTGAAGGAACCGTAACAACTTTTCAAGGTCCCGTACGATTCTAGCCACCACCATGCCTGTCGCAGCAATCAGTGTCTTGCCCACTGCGGCATCAACATCAACGATACGAAAGTCATCGCTTATCCCAGAGAAGAAATATAAATGTCAGTTCTGTAATAGAGCTTTCAGCAGAAGTGAACATCGCAGTAGACATGAGAGATCACGTAAGTATTTTAATCTTCATCGCCTTTCCCCTCTTTTTTTAGGTTCGGTCGCGTGAGTGGTTTTGATACCCCTCGCGACACGACTTTTTCTTTCATCGCGAACAATAACATCTAATACTAATATCATCATCATCATAGATACTAAGGAGCGCCCGTTCAAATGCATGAAGTGTAGAAGTACCTTTGTGCGACGCGATTTATTACTTCGACACGACCGAACCGTACATGCTAAAGATGGCGGCATTCCTTTACATAGTGATGTGAAACGTCGTGCGGGGCCAAAGGCGACCGCGCTTTCGGGTGCTAGCAAGACATCCATCCCCATCGATGCGTCGGCTCTCGAGCAAATCGAAGCCAGTAGTGATGGTATGGTTGATCTCGAAACCGCTGCGATGTTGATGACCGACCTCCACCACAAAGCAACCGCAGCAATGCGCAATGCGGGCGTAGGCCCATATGAGAATAGACCTGGAATGGCTTTCACTCGTAATGGTACTCCGCTCATGGAGCCTTCCGTCACATATCCCTCGGGCGCGATCTCGCTGCCTCAAGTTCAATGGGACGCTTTCATGCCGCAGTCAGTAACGGAACCCAAGTCTCACTCGATTACTTCAGGTGCTTCTGGACAAGACTCGCAAACTTCTTTCACAAGCGGCAGTACTATGCAGCCTCATCCGAATCAACTTCCACCTATCGTCAAGCACAAGGCCTCTCATAGCTACAATGGACTTGTTCCTGCCTTACAATCGATGATTGATTCATTGCCACCTTCGGTAACCTCGACTCCTCAGCTATCTCCGATTCAACCTCGGTCTGAACCATCATCGTTGAAGCCACCCCAAGTAATGGGTGACGAGGAACGGAACATCATACTTGATAACATCCGTGGCCATGACAGTGAACGCGCAATTCCCGATGGCTTCCGTTTGCCACCGTTAGCGTCTTTGAACAGATTTCTGTCAACTTACTTCAGCCTGTTCCATCACCATTTGCCATTCTTGCACCCATCGACTTTCAAACCCACGCAAGTCTCGCCGCCACTGCTACTTGCGGTGTTGTCCATCGGTGCTCTTTATGCATTCGATCAAGACCACGCATACATGATGCACATTGGATCCAAGGTGTTGGTCAACCAGTTCTTGCAGAACAAGGAGAACTTCAGCTCGCGCAAATGTCCTCTATGGACAATGCAAAGTTCTCTGCTCAACATGATCTTTGCAAGCTGGAGTGGTGATCCAAAGGGGCTAGAATGGGCTTGCTCAATCAAGAGCTTGCTAGCTAACATGGTTGCCGGTAATCATTATGAGCTGAAACTACGTACAGACGCGCGTGGAGGAGCGATACCCACACGGTCGGAATGGGTTGAGGATGAGGGTTGTCGACGCACGTACTACGCAGTCTATATCTTCTTCGGACAGTTAACGCTTACTTACAACCATACGCCTGCCATCAGTTTCAATGAGTTTGAGGATCTCTCCTTGCCTTCAACTGAAGCTATGTGGAACCTCAATATCACTGATGATACTCTATGGCGTGAACATCTCAAAGCCTCTGAGATACCATCTTTCATGGATGCTCATGACAATTTGTTCCAGGGTGAATCGTTACGTTACAGTGCCTTCGCTACGCGCGTTATGATCAACGCTCTATTCTTGGAGATTTGGTATCATAAGCGTAGTCCTGAAGCACTTCAAGATATGGTTCTGGAATTCAAGCTCAGACTCGCCCTAGAAACTTGGGAGAAGTCACTTGATCTTTGCGAGCCTGAGATGATTTCCATCCCACTCAGCGCCCCGCACAAAGGACACCCATTGATCTTTAACGCGATGGCTCTATTCCGCAACGCTCGTGCACGTCTGGAAGTAGACTTGAAATCTATCCAAGAGGTACTGAGATATCATGATTCCTATGAAGTCGCAGCTGCAATGTCCAACGCAAGAGATAAGGTCAAGCGCTCCAGCGAAATGATCAAGGTCATTCAAGAGTGCTACAATTGCCTTGAGACTGCAGCTCTTCAAGGTATTCGTTGGGTTGCGCGCACATCTGCTACCAACTGGAGTATTGAACATCCTCTTTGCGGCTTGGATCTTATGGTTATCCTCAGTCTGTGGCTTTATCGCCTGGAAAATGACGAAGAACCTGCAACTGAGGAAGAAATGGCCATGTACAATAAGATTCGAGCCCTCTTTGACGATGATATGATCGACGGCTATAGCACTAAGCTTAGCTCAACTGTCGCTCGAGTTTGGGGTAGCATGTTGGATGAGGTAGTTGTTTGGGGGTAAGTCATCATTCATCTTCCGAAAGCTTTGGTTATACTAATATTGTTTAGAATTACAAAACTAATGGGTGATTCCTTCCGACTACACTCTCAAGCTCTTGTAGGCTACGAAGATGACATCGAAGCTTCGGACGTGTCAACGCCTTCTATGATCTCTCAAGGGGCGGATGACAACGACGATAGTGTGTACTAAGACCTGAATTTGTCTAATGATTGCAACGATTTGTTTATTCTCTTTTCATTTTTCTTTATAGACGCGTTTTTGATATCCCTCTTCTTATTTTCACGGTACATTTGGTTCTGAGGGGCTCACTGGACTATTTCAATTATTTTTTCCTGCATATAGCGATTTCTTTCCATACTTTTCGGTTACAGATATTTCCACTTTCAGAGGTCACGGGCAACAATACGGGGCTGGTCGGGCATATTGGGTTCTCTTTTCTCTTTTCTCACTCATACCCACGCTGTCTTTTTGGCGACCTAATCTCTACACATCCTTCTGGCTGGCCCATTTGCGTCGTTTCTGCCCTGTCCTACTAGCATTACAACTTATTAATTGTTCTTCTCAATCCTCTTGTCATCTTTTCACCTCAGATACCTTGTTCAATATACATCTGGTTTTTTGAGTTTCGTTTCTCATTTTGCCTGTTATCATTGTTACTGCGAAATGTTTTGATGCACAGTCTGTTTTGTTTTTGCTATATTTTTTCTTACTCACATTTGGATCCCTTGTATATTGGATCGATCGTAATGAAATAGTTGGTCAGGGTATTGAGAAACAATGGCAGTGCAGGGCACGGAAAGGTTTAATGTCGCTGGAGATCAGGGACAGGGCTGATCGGTGTATACATGTATAGATAGTCGGTATCTCAACATCACATCAATATTACACATCTAATCCTAATGAGGTATCTCTTACCCACATTGTAATTATATTCTACTGTGAAATACTTGAATTGTGACGATTAGAACTGCGCGGGCAACCTAGCAACTTGTCAAATGCATATACTTATTTGATGAGGGAGAACTTGAACTCCGTAATCGACTTTTAACAACGAAACATTTTCTCCTAAATCGAAAGCCTGGGTACTGGTGCTCAAATAAATCACGCTAACCACGCCAATGCAAATTCAGGTTTAGCTTTTTGGGCAGAAATTTCGTGTTCATTTTCCATTTGATCTAAAATTACTTCTTCCAACACCCTTCTAGGCCTCTTCTCTCTTTGCAGTTATGTTTGAGACACAACGATGCTACAGAAATCTAGCGGGGTCGAAAAGGCTTTTGGGGCTGCAGCCAGTGACCGAGATATTGGCTGCAGATATGAATGTAAGCCACAATAGGGGTTCTTGAAGAAGAAGAAGAAGATGATGATGATGTGGTAATGATTGAGGCTTTCGATATACGAGAATATTTGTACTGAAAAGAGAGAGAGAGAGAGAGAGAGAGAGAGAGAGATTTGAGATGGAGGGATAGGATACAGTAGGGTAAGGTAAGCTGAGTAGATATGATGGATTCTAATTACCAATCCAATCAGATTAGAAATGTTGTATATTTCGTATTTGATTTGCCTGGGTTTATTTGGTTGCTATGGATAATGTAGTATGTATACAACACCACAGTAAATATCTAGAGACACCTATGTAGGTAGATTACACATACAAGTGAAGAGAAAGAGAAACTTACGCTGATATTGTCCCAGATTGGTTCTATCTGGTGACTTACTAAGTGAATCAATATTCCTCTAGTATTGAATCAATGACTTGACTTGAATTTATAGATTGATTCATTCATTCAACCACTCATTATCAACGGTCACCAACTTTGATATAGTATTTTGAATTTAAATAGGATTTCGTTATTTTATGGCTGTTTAGTTACCTCTGTTTTATTTATTTACTCTTGTGTCTTGTTTTTTTCTTTTCCCTTTGTCCTCCATTAGGTTTAGATGATTTTTCTCCATACTTTTTCTTGGGTTCTTGATATATCTTGTTTGTTTGTGACTGACCCACTTTACGGGACTTCATGCATAAGATTCACGCCACAATATATTTTGTATTACTTGTAGATATTACCTTGATGGGTATAGCTTATGTTTAACCTTGTGAGTATTGAGAGGCAGGTAAGGTTGTTAAATGAGTTGAGATGAAGGGGGAAAAATCGCCGTAAAGGGAGAAATTTTCAATTTTCTTTTCATTCATTGGTTGAAGAATTTTTTATTAAATTCCATTCTTTTTTTTTTTTCATAAATCCTTCTTATCCCCGCAAGATTAGATTTTTTCAAAAATGCGAAAATTTTGCTAGGTACATAGGTAGCATCCCGTCCATACTAACTTAACTGTACATACCGTACTTTAAAATATGGGAACATTTTTTCCATATATACTAGAGACCTACCTAGGTAGGTAGAGATGTCGACGTGACCAAGAAGATCATACTGATATAGGTATATATATATAAAAATAGATAGATGGCTTGGCTACTTAGATATAGACGTTGAATGATGTGTGCTAATAATATACGAATTAGGAAAAAAAGTATTTAGTTACCGGTATATGTACCTACCTATAGTACCTGGATTGGAAGTAAAGTTACGTACAAAATCTTCACTAAGCAGCTAAGCAGTGATTCAGTCAGGAACGTTTATTAACTAATGCAATGTATGTCATGTTATGAGTGTGAAGAAAATCATTCGCTCTTTCTATTCAAAGTTCCTCTTCTTTTTCGGCGCAACTTCTATCTTGAGAACATTAGCCAAAGAGAGAGAGAGAATTCATAGATAGTAAGTACGTACCGGTAAGTATAGGCAAGTATGTGTTTATTTTACTGTATTCAAAATACCGTCATTAACCGCAATTTCAAGGAAAAAACTTATCTTTTCTTCCATATCTTCATCTTCACCGTAGTCTATCACCCTCTTGATCTTCCACTTACTTTCCCCTCATGATCATTCTCTCCCTTTTCTACCTTTCTTGTTTTTTGAGACATACAAAAACTGTCCAATTCTCACTCTCTCTCCTCTCTCTCACACTCTCATTCTCATTCTCATTCTCATTCTCATTCAAGTCAAATCTTTTCTCCCATCTTTTCTCATTCACCCACACACTCTCTTTTTATTTGGCAAAATAATAATAGTAATTTTTTCAGATATGTATAAATATATCTGATGAGCCACTGTTATTTACTCCGCCAACTTGATTGATACGAAGCCACATTAATGAATTCCATACACTCTTTTAAAATTCCGATTTTACCCCATACTTTAAAGTGATTGGAGGCCTCTGAGGATATTCACTTTCGTTTGTACTCCATCTTATTTGCTATATGGTAATTTAACTCTGCATTAAGAGGAAGTACCTGCATTTGTTTTCGTGTGTATCACCATCTGCGTCAAGCTTCTGGCCAAGCGCACAACTTCTCATTCATTTCAAAGACGCTTTTCATACATTTGATTATATGCGCCCATTTCAATCATGAAGTTCACTCTTCCCCTCCTTGTGCTTTTAGCACGTTATGCAACGGCAGACTGCGAATGTGGATATGCTTCAACCATTGGCGATTCTACCGAGCCATATATCTTTACAGACTTGATCGAATCTGATTTCCTACACATTCCAAACATTACGCTCGACACGGATTGGAGGCGACAAGAATTCAATATGAGTGCTGTGGCTGGAAGGGGGCCTTACGGGATGAACTACAGCATCTATCAAGTCACGTCAAACCCTATAGCTGATGCAAATACTTGGTCTGGAGATGGTGAAAATGGTGGGGATCCTGGTGTGCAACTTACTGTTAGCGGGGGAACACCTGCGAATGGTTTTGTTCAGACTGCGGAACTCGACTCTGCGCGTGAAGATCTACTTTGGGGTACATATCGCACTGCTATGAAGTTGACGTTGGTCCCTGGTACTTGCTCTGCTTTCTTCTGGGTAGGTCTTGAATACATACAACCCGACGATACTTACTCCCATTGCTAACCATGCATAGTACTACAACGATAGCCAAGAAATCGATATGGAATTCCTCTCGTCCCAGTTCAATGCCGACAACAATACGTTTCCAGTCAACCTCGTTTTACAATCGGTCCAGTCCGTTCAAGCGGGGTATAATGCGGCCACTACGGGGAACTACAAAATAGTGAATCTGCCTTTTAATCCTACGACTGATTATCACGAATACCGTTTTGACTTCATACCTGGTAATGTGATTTTCTATGCGGACGGTCAGATGCTTGCCACGATGAATTCTTCGGCAGTTCCAACGTCACCTGGACACATGATCGTTACACAATGGAGTAATGGAAATCCACTTTGGTCTTATGGCCCACCACCCGAAGATGCAGTCATCTCTATTAGTTACATCAAAGCCTATTTCAACTCTTCTGATCCAGAGCGTGAGTCCGCACTAAACAAGCGGTGTAAAGACCCCGATGCGGCGAATGCAATATGCGCTATTCCAGATCAAACCACCGCACCTGACCCCGATGCATCTACAAATGCCAATGCTTCCGCTGCTTCATTTTTCTTCAGCAACCAGAAGAATCAGACCAACAACCAGACGGTCTACAAGAAGAATGATGCTCCTGGAGCTCAAGCCATGGGATCCTTTGCGTCGATATGTCTTTTCCTTCTCTTGTCGACGATCGCAATTCTCTTTTTATAGAAGCATACCTTGGTTTTGGTTAGGATGCAACGGATATATGTATTGGCAGGAAGTTTTGCTACCAACGTGCTTACGATTGAACATATTTTTTGCTTTTTAGGGAAAAGAGGAGCATTGTGGCAAATATTGGGAAAATTTGGAGTTATGGAAGGTTTTGCTTTCTTCTTTCTTTTTTGTAACAGACGAGATACCCCAATGTTCATGCGACACGGGACAAATGCCACGGAGTTGGTGGGTGGGCTATGTCCTTCTTTCAATGTATTGTATCGTCTCTTTGGCGACTGAGATGTTTGACAGTGACAGAATTTGAGAGATGGATGGATGGATGGTATTACATTTTATGAAGCGTTGGTCAGGTGGGCGATTACCATTACGCGTCAATCGGTTTGAATGAGAGGAAGTGGAAGCAAAAGTTAACGAGGATGGGTATGATAATCAGAATGAGAGGGTTTAGTCAATCGTTGGTAGACTTATATTAGCCAATACACATATGAAATTATCAATACTTTTCTGCTCTTGCTAGAATTGTACGAATGAATACTGATTGTAAGACATAGGTGAGTTGCGATTGGACTCAGAAAGGCTTCTCGGTTGGTCACTAGGATACACTATTGATTTTGTTCTTATTTTGGTTTTAAGATATGATGTTGATATGGTAGGATATCTATAAAACCTTAGTGGCTAAGGTATACATACTATCTGTCATCTCCGTGCTTTAACTTCTCAAATTCATACCCACTTATTATACTCATACTCGTACTTATACTGATATTCGTAAATGAGCATAACATGAATGGAGTTAAGTTAAGTGAAGCGAAGTGAAATGACAGATAGAAATAAGGGTTGGGTACGTTTGGTACATTGCTGAGATGTGTGTGTGTGTAACCGATGAGTGATGGTTCTCAATATCATACATCTTCATCCTCTCATATCATATCCCCTCTCGAAGTTCAACGCAAACCCTCTCGTGTCAAAGAAAACGGAATCGGCGCAACACGTTGACTGCGATCCACGGGTGTAAATTGTCGGCGCGAGGAGGTCGGCGTGTACGGGAATGGTTTTGCCGTTGGCGCTGGCTTTGTTTTTGGTAGGGATTTGGGTGTGGTGGTGGTGGGGGTTAGGAGAATGGGCGTGAAGGTGCGGGGGTGTTTGGTTGTTGAGGGAGTAA
>JWJB01001096.1:0-10528 GCA_000812895.1 Rutstroemia sydowiana | reverse complement strand
TGGCTTGCTATTAGGATTTTCTGGTCTATAGAAATAGTATATCCTCAATGTTGAAATCCCTAGAGACTACTGTTGAGTCCCTACCTCTCAACTCCCACCTCCCAAGTATCTATACATCAGAACTGCAGGCTGCATTACACCCCCTGTCATTTCTACCCCTCCAAAATTCCCCCTCCATAGCGATAAGATAAGAGTGGAATTAAATTTTTCATCTTTTTTAAACTTTTATGCTCTCGTGCTTGTTCTCGGATTATTTTGACATCAATTCCTCCATAATAACTCAGCGCAGAATCACACAACCAAATCCATCATACTAGCATTCTTCCTGCTGTATGAACTCGTTGTCGATCTATACAAGTGTCAATTAACTTCGAACTTCCTCTCCTTTACTTGCAGTTACTTTCAACTCCTACTTTTTATCCCAAATACCTTCCACCAACATCCCCAAAGTAGCGAATCCCGAATCCCCCCAATCGAACTCGAAATGGCAACTTCTATGCCAGTTCCCGCAACCTGCAAGGTTATATTAGCACAAGGAATTGCAAAAAGTTTATTAGCTGAAGTTAAGGAGGGATTGGAAAAGATTGCGATTAAACCGAAACTTGTGGGTTTATTGGCAAATGATGATCCGGCTGCGAAGATGTATGCGGATTGGTCAATGGCTACTTGTATTGAGAAGTAAGTGTTTGTTTTTGGTATTCTTTAGGATCGCTGCCGTGGAGTTAAGGCTGGTGGAGACTATATGGAACTGGTTATCTTTTTGTCTTTACGGTGGCACGTTCCTTGATCATAGAAAGTCTATGAGATTGCTCGGCGAGAAGCCCAATTCCTTTTAATTCTACTTTTGTCTGCTCTACATACACTCACATCACCACAACCAATTTCCATTCCCTCTCCCTCTGACCAACCACCCACTAACAACCCCTTCCCACAGCGGCTTCTCCTTCGATCTCCGCACCCTCCCAAAAGAAGAAATCGAAGATGCCATCCTAACCGCCAACTCGGACCCCACCATCCACGGCCTCATAGTCTACTATCCAATCTTCCCCACCCCCTCGCGTCAAGACTCCTACATCCAACAAACCGTATCCCTATCCAAAGACGTCGAAGGTCTAAGCCACACCTACATCTTCAACATGTACAACAACATCCGGTTTCTCGATTCCCCCCTCAACACCAAGAAATCCATCTTACCATGCACCCCTCTCGCCGTCGTCAAAGTCCTCGAATACCTTCAAATCTACAATTCTATCCTCCCCTACGGAAACCGACTTTTCGGAAAAACAATCACAGTAGTTAACCGTTCTGAAGTTGTGGGACGTCCATTAGCAGCACTATTAGCAAATGATGGTGCAACAGTCTACTCTGTTGATCTAGATGGCGTACAAGTATTCACGCGTGGATCAGGAATTCGAAAATCTAGACATGAAGTTCATGATTCAGAGTTGAAGTTGGAGGATTGTTTGGGTGTGAGTGATGTGATAATTAGTGGTGTTCCTGGGGAGAGATTTAAAATTGATACGAGTAAGATTAGGGATGGTGCTGTTTGTATTAATTTTAGTTCGGAGAGAAATTTTGATGGGCCGGCTGTGAAGGAGAAGGCGGCGATTTATGTGCCTAGTATTGGGAAGGTTACGATTGCGGTTTTGTTGAGGAATTTATTGGTTGGTTTTCCTTCTTTTTGGTTACTTTTTTGGATTTCACCCATCCTCCCACGCTCTTCCTTCATCTTCTTTATAATGAGTTCACATATGGGACATTAACTAACTTATAAACAGAGATTAGTCCAAAACCAAGGAATCGAGAATGGCAGTGAGAACGTGGTGATTGAGGCGGAAAAGTAGATTGTAGGGACAGGTAACAGGTGAAATTATGTTGCAGAATAATTTCCTGAGCGGAAAATCTAGATGGGTGGGAGGCAGAATTAAAAGTTCATACTTTGAACAATAGGCGTTTATGGGAGGGAGGATTGATATGATAGGAAAGGATAGGCTAGAATACAGTACAATACTAGAGGGTGGATATGAGGGGCGAAGGAATTGTGATATGGAGAGATGAAGACATGGTGGTAAAAAGTAACTTGGCATAGTAGATAGCATAGGATAGATAAAATAGTTCATTTTAAGAAAGTTATTACGAATATAAATGGGAGAAAGTTTATGAAGGGAAAGTTCTCCAAGGTAATATCAATTTCGAAACCCCCCCTTCCACCCCCGGGAGAGAAGAGAAGGTCAGCTAGAGAATATGAGAATATCACCGGAGGAAACTTGTGGGGAAGGAGGGTATAGGTTATAGTAGGTTGTATAGAATATCATATCATATGGTTCCTTTTAAGAAAAGGGAATGGGAGGAGATGAGATGAGTCGAGTTGAAGTGAGATTAGTCATAGATGTAGTACGATTTCCAGAGAAATATTTATCATGAAACTATATAGAAAGCGAAGCACCTAATATCAATTGATAGTAGAGCTCATACCCAACATGCCAAGTGACACAGCGTCCCTTTTGATGACGGGAAGGAATGTAGGTGGTTCATGAAGTGTTGTAAAAACCTACGACTATGAGGATATCATATCGCAGGTAACAACCACTTGCTATATCTTTCTCGGCCTTTACCTCCAACTCATCCAACTGATGCATAGAAGAAGAACCTTCTCCACCACGCGACGACACAAGTCTTGCCCAACCAAACATAGCCTTAATCCCATTCCTCGTAATCTCAACTCTAGTTTCAGGAATCCTGTCCGAGCTCACACAATCCTGTTCAACATGTACAAGATTTCTACTCTGAAAAATATCCGCCAAGATATTCCAACCCGTCGAGAATTTATCTTTCAAAGCTTCTTTGAATCGTGAAGTCATTATGCGAATCGTTTCAGATGTGGATTTCACTGAGCTACGATAGTGTTCGGTAGCTGCCCAATTACATTCTTCCCATTGAATCGCACCACCAGGTTTGAGTAGTTGGATTATGTTATCGACAATGAGTTCCCACTCGTTTGCTTCAACTCCTGCTGCTAAAAGTCGCACATGAACAAGATCGTATTTCCCGTGCTCGGATTCTTGGGCCGGTTGTTTGATATTCATGGTACTTAAAGAAACATTCCGAGGCAAAGTTTCAGGGGGTGGAAATAGAGCTGGAGAAATGTCGAAACCGTGCAGAATAGCTTGGGGATACTCCGCTGCTAGTTGCACTAAGAAGAGTCCGGTTCCGGTTCCAATGTCTGCAATGGTTGGGTTGCTGGGGAGCTTGCTGCTGATTGATGGATGGATAAGATATCCGATGTTTCTTTTATGAAGTAAGTACTTGGTCAGGACTTTTGTCATGCTGGTAATGTTTCACTTACTGGTTCAATAAATTGAGTTGTTCGTCAAGCCTTCAATGTATGGTTAGCCTATGCAAATTCAGAGATAACGAGGAGACTTGGATTCAATCAAAGCCGCGTTGGGATCAGTACCTTTGAGCTTCCGGTTCATTGCGCCTCATATTCTTAGCATAAATGTCTGCCATATTTTCTGGGTTCCTTCTGGGTGCTTTCTGGGTGTTTGTGGGGTTGGAATTTGATCGCACAATCTGAACACTTGTCAAGAGGAGAAAAAGTATGGAAAGTCGCCTGGTTAGCTTTATATCAGCTCTTGTCCTAGCCAGGGGTCTTCTTGGCCGTATCTACAGTGTGGTTGCATTGCATCTACGCCCCGTCCCCACCTCTTCCTCCCCCTGTTTACAGAATATTTGAATAGTCGTATCAGTTCAGGTGGTATTTGAGCAATATTGAGGCACAGGAATTTAAAGCACTCAAATTAAAATCATCACATAAATTTCATCAATCCTAGTAGTGATAACATTTCGGATACTTGGAGCGGCAAATGAAAGATGGTGATAAATTATGTATCCAAACCAGTCCCTTTGTTTCCAAATTCATCAACCCTATCATTCATTCTTATTTATACACTACTGTTAAGTGTATATACGCTAGTACTCATCAAAGCCAAAATGAGCACCTCCATTGCAGATGCACCGGCCACCAATCATGCGGTGTCTAGTCTTGGGAAAAGGCTTATACCCGTGGTAGCGTTTCTTGCTGTTTTTGCTACTGTGGCTGTAATACTGCGAATCATATCTACTCGAACACTACGCCGTCCATTCAAGTCTCATGATATCTTGACCTTCTTTGCGCTAGTATGTTCTAGTAACCAGTTCCTCAGAAACTGTATTGTAACTTCCATGCTAATCTACCTTTCCACGACAGCTTTTCTTTTTGGGAGAGGTTATTAATATGGTTATCGGTTCGTTTAAAGGCTCTATTCAATATACCTATACTTCACAAGCTGACATAAAGCAGGTGTATATCATGGAGGATACGGTATACCTATTGGCGATGTCCCGCCAGCAGATCTAACCATCGCATTCAAGACAGTCCTCGCCTCTGAGATTTTGTGGGGCACATGTGTTACCTGCTTCAGACTCGCTATTATCCTATTATATATTGAGATTTTCCAGAAGCCGGCTTTCTTTTGGTCATCCGTATTTACCGCGACCATAGTCATTCTTTACTTTTTGCAATGCATCATTGTTTCATTCGTCTCTTGTATGCCCATCAAGTTTTATTGGGACAAGACAATCAATGGGCATTGTGTAAATTTCAATGCCATCGAAGTCTTTTCGGCCTCGTTCAATATGTCACTAGATATATGGGTTGTGTGCTTACCACTGCCAATTATTTGGGAATTGAAGATGGCAAGAAAGAAGAAGTTTGCTATCAGTGCTACATTTGCTCTTGGGCTCGCGTGAGTAGAAGCTATCCCATCCGTTACTTATGAGATTGCTAATATGTGCTAGTATTGCTGGGCTTAATCTTGGTCGTTTGCTCCAGACGCTATATTGCGATCAAGCTAATTTCACGGGATGCATTCTTCCAGCGTCCACGATTATTATTGGAGAGATGTCGGTCGGGATAGTAGTTGCTTGTGTACCAACTTTCGGGCCGATATTCTTTCCCTCGCGACGAAAGGCTGCTGTAGGTCAGCGGTCGCCGGGAAATGCGTCGAGGTCATGGGTCAAGCCTTTCAGTCGTGCTTCATCTCGAAAGCAACTAGGTACCTTGACCTCAGGTAGATCTGCCGGCTCTTTTGAGGCACTCAATGATAACGATATCGAGCTTGATAGAGTCCTCATTGTTGGAAACAAGAGTGGCTACCGAGCATCTGCTAGCCGTGGTAGTGCACACAACCCGGATACTAATCATCCAATTTCTAGTAATGAGATTGGAGTCAGAAGAGATATTATCATCATGAAGACAGCGGAAAATGTATGAAAGCCATCACAATAGAAACTACAATACCATTTTTACAGAATTACACGTCTCATCTGTGAACAAGCTTTGCTCCCCACCCACTCAAAAATCCAAATAGGCATCATATTAGAATACGAACTGACACATTGAATTTCAAATGTTTCTAATGTTTCTAATGTTTCTAATACATGTGCGAATTGATGCGAGAAGACATCTCACATGCCTTGATCAATGGAAGCAGATAGACAGACACAAGCCATAAATTCCAAAGTCGAAATGTCTTCTTGTCCTGGAATTCATCCCTCAATCGCAGAACTCTAGTAGCAACAGCTAAGCCAAAGGCCACCGGCAGAATAAATCCATACACCGAGGATTTCCACAGCCAGGGCGCTAGCAAGCACCACATAATCATAGGAATTGCAATAGTCCATCGAGCAAACCTATCCCCGTAAACCAACGGTATTGTTTGTCGATTCCTGATTGCATCTCCTCTTTGATCATACATATCTTGCATATGTACAGTTGTGAATACGATTCCTCCAATAACCCCATACCACCACCCATGTAGAGTTAAAACCGACTGAACTCTCCCAATAGTGACTTGCATTGCGCCCGATGTAAAGCAGATAAATCCAAAAGCGTTGATCAAATTTCGAATGACGCAGTGAGCATCAGCTCCATGTAAATCGTTATACCAGAAGCCGAGAGCAACTAGTCCAAGACATTGTATCGTAGCACCGAGGAAATTGCTCACAGCAATGGCTAGGAAATATGTAGCAAGCATTAAATACTTTGCTGCCTGAGGGGATATTCGGCCAGATGGAAGGGGACGCCATGGTTTGTTAAGACGATCTTCTTCAATGGCATCAGGTCGACGTTGATTGTTGATTGCAAATGGAAGCAAATTAATCCAGGTCCACAAAATCACTTTTGGTATAAAACGTAAAAGATCTTTGGATTGCGGGCCCATGTAAACGTTCGTATGGTTGGTTACGGATGTTTCCTCGATAGATACAGCCAATGCGGTGACGATACCAAATGCAGTGCTGGGAAATATTATAGTTTTGAGGTCACTGAAGGTAAAGAGCCAGATGGTGCGTGAATGGTAGACGTATCTACTCATGGCAGATGAGTTAAACGGATTTTGACGGCCGCCCACATGCTCGCTGCTAGCATCTATACCAAGACGTTTGATTTGGCTAATTGACATGGTACTTGACTAACGATTTGGGTACGAATTTGGTCGTTGATATTTGGATTTTTACAAAGTTGGTATGGGTAGACAGAACAATTTGCGAAGCTGGGCATCTCGACGCGATCTAACTTGTAAGAATCATTAAACATATGTATATATCCACTATTATCAATTCATAAATGACAAGTGACCAAAACAATACATAATGCGGGATTACAATGATACCTCACTGTAAACCCAAAAGAATGGCACAATCCGAAGAAATTTCAAAAAGTGTGTCCATATCATCAAGATCTCCTCGGGACCGAGATTTTGCAGTCGGTGACCACGATTGCCTCCCACCTGCACATACCTGGAATTCCGCTCACCCATTCTACATCACAAAGAGTCGTACTCGGCCAATATTCATGTGTTGTCGTTGTTCAGTTGTGTGGTAAGTGCATATCCCCAATTTCCTTTTCTATACTCGTATAGCATCCTCCGTGATTGCTACTCCGCGAGCCAAGTTGGCCGATCAAAGTGAATACAGGCGGCTATTTACACTTGGGCAATGGTTCAGGGAATAATGTACCTTCCTGACTTGACTCTGCATCGGTGGATGTTTCTAAAGCTACTTAGACAAATACTTCAACGCCGCTCAGTTGCAGAACGGGCAATTGCATTTGGTTTGCGGATGATCGGAACAGGATACTGATATGGAAATGTTTGGAAGATAACTCGGGCAGACTTTGAGGCACAGTCGTATAGAATGAATTTTCCTCATTGCACTTGTAAGGTGGAACCAACACCACCGATGTATCGTAAAGATGAAACACTGACCGGAATTGACGCGTCATATTCAACAGAAATGTGACTTGACTGCCTTTACGGGTATTAGTATCGACAGTGTTGATTGCAATTTGCGGCCGATAACTTATCAAATGTTTCTGCATTATTTCGGATCCTGGCAGGTCCTAAGCTTTAGCTCCTTGTGGTCTCCCTTTTCTATTTGAGTATGTGCAGCAAGAAAAGGATGTGAACGTAGAGTATACATTTTATTTTTCCTTTTATGAAAATGCTTTATCGCCTTCTTCCCCACGCCCCTCTTCCTTATACACCCCCACCCCCTCGTACCTATTGGAAGTTCCGCACATATCTCTTAATCATGATTAACTGAACAATTCCCACCTAAATCTTAATTACCGAGAACCCCATGCATGCGCAAGCATCTTCTCTCTAGCATTCCGGCACGTCCCTTCGCGTTATGCAAGTATTTTTGTATATGGCCCCCAGACATGCAGATTGATCCACAGCCTTCTAAATTAGTTTGAATCATTCCCAGGCAGTATGAGAGGATGAATTTTGATATAATATGACCGATCGACCTATACTTCCGACTCCGAGCAATCTATTCAGCCAACCGATTATCTAGTGATGAGCCATAGGCCCATTTTTACGAGCCGGTTGGCCGCTTCAAATGATCTCGTACAGTTAGCTAGTCGGCTAGATCGGATATCAGATACCATTATTTTGACATGATCTGATATGGAAATTGGAGATAACTTACGATAAGTAAGGTACGATGCTTTCCAAGGACTTGATTCTGCAGTCAGGGAATAAAAACTGAATATGTTGCAATCGTAAAATCCCTGGGTTGAACTTGTATGCATCTAATTCCCAAATCTGTATCATATACATACATGTATGTATTGGCTTGCTATTAGGATTTTCTGCAACGCCGTTTCAATGATTACAATTAGAACCTTACTATCGATACAAGGGTTTGAAAATACCTGCAAGATATTTGGTTCGCAGATGTTTTCCGGATGGTAATGTTTTTAAGGTGTTGCGATACTGTACATGCTGGTGATAGGGATTGTGCGCGATAATATTTGTCACTTCATCTGAGTACCATACTTGAGTATCAATTTCACGAAAAGGGTATATAGTGCAGCACTTATGTTACATACATTAGAATCGATATAACTTCTGTATCTAATGAATCCCTACAATAAAAGCTTTGCAGATTGTATAGTGATCATTTAGTTACCAGATTTAATTGGTTTACAAAATTCTAAACCTACTCTGGATCTACTATACTGTAGCACCCCTTATCTCAATCCCTACAACTTGAACGTTATTCGGTAACAACCCAAATGTGAAGCTATGCATTATGCATATATGTGATGATGTGTCTACCAAAATTATTTCCTGTAGGTAATTACCGCCGCCTCACAAGAACTACAGTACCAATAACAGGGGTTCAATGCAGCTCGTAAATTATCAACCAATCTCTTCCCTGAACCTATTTTACGCCTTAATACCACTGTTCTTCAAGAAATATTGCAGATTTTATACTCCATATGTGATATTGGTATTTCCTGAGTTTTTCACCAAAACGTACATGGGGATTAAGGCTGGAGTATTTGGCAGTGATTAATGATGAATGTCTAAACATAGAAGCCAAAAGCCCCCTTGTACACTTTAATAGAAACATCTTTAGATACAGGCATACTAGATATCTGATATACACTAACCACATACCAAATTTCATAATGCCAAGTTGCGCGATAGCGGGGTAAAAAGCATGAATAAGAGAAAGATACAACCATACGCCATACATTCAGACTATCCTCACAATTCCTTAAGTTTGCCTTACCTCGAAAACCCATCATTGAAATTTCGACCTAGATTTGAAAGCCAACCAAAGTTCACCCGGGGTTGCCGTAAGCTGATCTCTCATATCACGCTCTACCGATTCCCCATTTTCATCATCATCAAAACCTATATGAAATGCTTGAAATAAATGTGCTACCAAAATTCGTATCTCGGTTAAAGCTAGTTGTTTTCCTGGACAACTTGTACGTCCTGGTTATTTTAGTTTACCGTAGTCTGTATTAATGCATCTGGAGTTTTCACATACCAATGGCAAAGGGTGCAAAAGCTCGTATATCTTTGATCATGTTTGGACGACTATACCATCGTTCGGGACAAAATTTATGTGGCTCTTCCCATGCAGCATCAACTATGGATACCGGAAAGTTTAGCTAGAGCTCAAAATGTACGCGATGATTTTTGAGATAATGATAGAATGTATACGTACGTCTTCCAATAGAATATCGAGGGGCTGCAATCTTTACGTTGCCAGGGATATCTATTCCATCTACATTCATGCCTTCCGGTGGAGTATTACGATTACCGAATGTTAGAACAGAAGGCAGTAGTCTCATAGCTTCATTTATCGAGCCATTGAGATGAGGAAGGACTGCCAGAGCATTCGAATCTTGTAAGTCGACCATTGAAACTTCTCTGTATATTTTTTCTGCATCCTTTGGATTTTTGGCCAAGAAGTAGAATAGATTTGTAATGCTCGGGGCCGTTGTATCACTACAACTGGATTAGTAACGTAAATTTCTAGAAAGTGATTATCTTACCTCCCCGCAATAACCACCGTGGCCGTATCCCCACTCGTCCACTTTCTATACTGGGAATTATTCCTATTCTTCTCAGCATCTTCAATAAACCAAGAAGCAATATCCCTCTCCCCAACTTCAATCTATCATTATATTAGCCAGTAAATTCAAAAGCATTCGATAATGATACTCTAACCTTCATTCGACGTTCCATACAACTATCACAAAAAGCCAACATTCCAAACCAATCTCGAACTTTCGAAAACCAAGGAAACATATCTAAACCTAAACGAGCAACCCAAATTGCCGGGCTAAATGGTCCTAATAATTCAATAGCTGATCGAACCATCTGAACAGCAGAATGATATTCAAGTTTATTCATCATGCCAAAGTCTTCACTGAATGCGAAATCCCCCATCAAATCAAATGAAAACCACTGCATTATATCATTCACCAGAACAGGTTTCCCACGAGAATTTTCAATATGCTGTTTTAAGTCTGCCACCTTTCGAAGGATTCGGGGCTCGTACGAAGTAATGGCTATGAGTTGTTAGAATTTCCCAATATCTGTTGTTACGAAAGTAAAGTAGCAATTGATATTTGCTCACCACGAGAATTCAAAGCGTGGTTCCAAATGCGTCTCCTTTC
>JWJB01001095.1:0-13338 GCA_000812895.1 Rutstroemia sydowiana | reverse complement strand
CCCGTACCATTAACGTGTGTCGGAAAATCATTTTTTTTTAACTGTGCATTTTAAACTCGACATTTAGAACATCACTTTTTAATAACTTTTAATCTTTTAATAACTTAACAACCACATTTTAAAATGTGTTAATATTTTATATTTAATATAATTAACATTAAAAGAAGCTAAATATAAAGTAAGAAGCATTTTACTTTTCTTATTGTTGAATAAAAGTGTGTTATGTAAATTGAGGACAAAAATTATAAAATGCTTCAATTTTTTTTTTAATTGTCACAAACTTATAAAAAAAAAGTGATTTTGAGATTAAGCTAATACTTTGAAATTTCTATATGAAATTAAAGAGCTTAATTATAGCTTCAATTTGTACTACTTTTTATAACAATTAAGCATTTATTCATAAAGTTATTAGCAGTTAATAGTTGTTGCGATAAAATGTTCAGTATAAAATGCATAGTTAAAAAAAAGCGATTACCGACACACGTTAATGGTACGGGGGTACTGTGCACGTTGATGAATATTTGATTACTAGTGGATGTGATAAAAACTCTGTTTCAATTGCTGTTCAGAGTTCATTTTCCAACTATTAGAAAATGAGAACAAGTCGTATGGTATCGTAAAAATCCGAAAAATGCGACCCTGTTACCCACCAACCCTATGACCCGACGCTAATTGCTGCAAAATGTGTGTATATACAAGAACACCGAATAAAAAAATCCCAAACGCCGTTATGTTTTAACCGAATCCTATCAAACGCCCCAGGGGTATGGTTGTATTACGTATTCAAGAGCGGCACGCCCAATCCTCTCGGTCTCCACCTCAACAACGAATGACCTCCTCTCCTCCGCCTCCTGGCATTCATCGCCTCTCTCAGTCCCACAGCAAGCCCCATCATACCTGCAAAACCGATCAACACCAACAAAGGAAAGCTGTTCTGCCCCTCTATCCGTAATGGTCTCATGGACCAAATCTGCAAGCCATTGTTAGAATTGTAAATTTGTGAAGTCTAGCAAAAAGTAAAAAAATGCGGGTTAGCTTACCTTATCCAATTCAACATCGAGGGCATCACTTACCCCGAGCACATTTTCTCCGCTCGCCTCAGTCTCATTGTATGCCAATGCCTTGACACGCAAATAAGCAGGGTAATCTTCAGGAATCTGGAATTCTGTTTCAAAAGATATCTTGTCTGCATAATCGATTACCACCCACGTATCAGCGGTGGCGGAGGGGTCGTCCGAGCCTTCTAATAGCCATCGTGCCACTTCTGTGGCGCCATTCCAGCTAACATACAGACTAAACCATCCCTCGTCGCTAGTGAGAATACGCACATCAGGATCAGTGGTGGGATACCCGTGCCAGTCGAATTTGAACGACCGGTAAGATTGTACTTCACCGGAGCCGAATCGAGTTTGTGGTCCGAAATGCTGATCGCAGAGGACAGTCCCGTTGGCTGCATACTCTGTCATTGCTGCAGCGTGTCCATATCCTACAATCGTGTGCCCGTTGTCTAACATCTGCATGTTCCCTTGCGACTGCCCAAAAACACCTTTTGGATTCATGTATGCTTGAAGGACCTTAACTGTCATGTTGACTTCATCGATTTCGAGCAGTAGTCCGCGCGAAGCCCTTTTACCACCACGATGTTCATCGTCTCCTGCATTATCAAACATAGAAATTGCCGTACGGTTGTGGCGCCACCGCGCATCGTGTTGGGATTCAAAGTTTGTGGCTTGTCCATCGGAAAGATCTGTGAACATGTTCTTCTTCCCTCCTAGAATCCAAATGATATCTCCATTAGTACCATTGATATAAGTGAGACAATGGAAATATCTGCTAGATACGAGGTAATTCCCGTATTCGTCCTTATCAATGCTGTTTATGTGGAAGAAATCGAAGGGACTGTTGGCTCCTCCATCATTTGAGGGCATATCTCTGTATGTATCGGATACTGCGTAATGCTGGTTTGCCCTCCATTCGAAAATAAGCTCCCCAGTGGCCAAGTCGAGTTCTTGTACTACACAGTCCCAGACATATCCCTTTTTTAGTCCGCCATAGTTCATATCTGATTCCACGATGTCGTAGATGGTCATAAGTGCAGTTCCATTCTCTGTAATGATGAAATCGTGAAGATCACCTGAAAGGCCGTTGGAAGCAACTACTGTATGCACCTCTCTGTAATGTTTGTCAAGCTACTTGGGTTAGCTAAAAGTTGCTCCAACAAACGATAACATCCATACCATATGATAGACTCCAGCGCCATGTCCCCTAACTCTATCACTTCCAGACCAGAAAGTCAAGTACTGTTCCCCCTGATACTCCTGCACTTGAAGATTATAAATCTGATCATATCCTCCCTTGGTCCATACTAGGTTTCCATCCGAATCCATGATCATTGTACTAGGCTGGCTCACTGCTTGTCCGCGGGGCGTGAAAACCCAGTATAAGTCATCCCGGCATTCGTCACTCGTTTGCAAAATGTTCAATCGCGGCGAAACAACGTCGGTCGAGAAATAGGTGTTTATGGGAAACATACCATATCCCGCGGCATCATATTGAGCATCCTCATAGAATGGCTCCGATTCCGCAGTAATGGAAGTAAAGAATGTAAGGAAAATCAACGACGACGGCAAATTGAACCACATTGTGAATTGATGAAAAATGTAAGGAATGGCACACCAGCGGAATCGAAATCATTTACATGTGCGAACGGATAAGAATAGTATTAACAAGGGGGAAATGCTGAGTCCACCGACAAGATGAAGATGTACTAAGTTAAATTCTAACTAATTGTCTGATCAATACTAAAGGGTATACCCTCCAGATGATGGCCCTACACAGGCTCCACCCCTAGGGCCACGCAAACGCAAACATATTGTTTTACCTACTACTGAAAACTCTCGCTTGGGGCCTTTCAGTATGAATTGCTCCCATCCTTGCTATCGATTTCTGTTCACCAAGGTGGGTCATGTTGGAGTTGGTAGTGTAATAGGTAAGTAACTATGTGCTTCGGTTCCGGCTTTGACATTATGATCTGATAATTTACGGTTTTTTAGCTCAAAGTTAATAATAACATTAACGTTGTGTGTGTTAGTGAGTCGTCATTCTCCTACAGTAGGATTGCGAACGCGTCAATGCAGCGTCATACCATTTTTATATATATGGAGTATGTTTAAATTTATATATATATGGAGTATTTTAATACATAGGGTGTTATAAAACGCCAAGCCTCTTGTTTTGTTTTGTGCAAAGAAGATCATATCCGCCAGGAATAGGCGCATATCAACAGGGGAAGCGATAGGAATTCAATGCTTCCAGAATCAAGTACCAAAATATAGTATACAGTATCTATCTATTTCGTATATATACTTGTAAATTATTAAATTGTTATATATATGAGATTTTATGTCTCATTTACAGTATAAATTAATTTATTTATTATGATAAGATCTTAGCGGTAATCTATAGGAGATTCTAGACATTTAGATCAGTCTCCATTATAATAAACCGGCAAATCTCTTACACAGCCAATCTAAGAAAAACGACAAGATATTAAAAGGATATGGAGAATAAAGACGAAAAGAACTTACGCGGTCACGCCGATCGTATTTCCTTTTTCATCTTTATCACACTCCCCATGATCTACATGGATTTTAAGAAACACCCTTGTATATAGGAGTGCTCCACAGTCCACTGTTCAGTGCTCAGTAAATCCTTGAGCGGTTGGATCTGATTTCTTGTTGAAACTCCACCCCCTTGGAAATTTGGTAAACCCCATTTTGGTAAAAGAAATACCATCATCACCACCATTATTACTACTCTAGCAAACAAATTCCCAAACATGATCCTAGAATTTAAGACTTACAACAATACTTGAGTAGAGGGGAGTTAAAGGGAAGCAATGGGTATAAGTTCTTCACTAACATCATCTACTCGAGTACGCACTATATATCACATCCCTCTATAGTAAACCTGCATAACCTTGAATTCTAATCCAATTAACCAACCATCATCCATCAACCTTCCAAATTAGGATTAAGTTATGAAACATAATTTCGAGATTGATGATGATGAATGATATTTTCGTAGACAATCATACCGGTTTATTCGGAGTATACGTAGAATAACTTTTACGCCACTAAAGGCAGTGCAAGGATCCAGAATAGGAGAGGTATTCTTATGGAAAAAAAATTCTCTTTATATTTGCTTTTTAAAGATAGGATCTGTACTTGGCAACTTTATACTAGTCTTCTTTTATCCCATCTTTCACTTAACTCCATTCTATCCGCCTTGTCATTCAGTTGCCCCGAGCCACTTGAAACTAGAATTCTCCATTCTCATTATTCTTCTCTTCTTTTGTATTCATTCCGATACTATCCTTTTTAACATAACCATTGTTTCTTTTCTCAAACATTCGAGTTCTTGTGTTTGAACTCGAATCAGTTTTTAGGATGTCGGCAACTATCACAAAAGAGAAGTCTCTCACACTTCAATCATTAGATGATTTCCGGACAGGGCCCCGTGGCGGCTTCCATCGAAGAACAGGATCACTCGTACCGCCGTCACCACGTGAGCCGCCAGAACCGCGGTACAGTACTTCAGACTCAGACGCCGATTCGGAAGCATCAATACCCAAACCACAACCCGTCACATGGCTATCGTTGCCGCGAAAAGACCAACTCGCCATCCTCTTCTTCTCTCGATTAGTAGATTTCTTGCAAATAGCCTCCTTACAAGCATATATGTTCTACCAGTTAAAAAGCTTCGACCCTGGGCTGTCTGATGCCGCCATTTCGTCGCAAGCGGGGCTACTGCAAGGCTGTTTCACCGGAGCTCAGGTCTGTACCGCTGTACTTTGGGGTAAGGCCGCCGACACCTGGGGAAGAAAGATTGTTCTTATCGTAGGATTATTGGGAACCGCTGTATCGTGTATGGGGTATGGATTTGCGACGACATTCTGGCAAGCTGCATTATTCAGAGCCTTTGGTGGTGCTATCAATGGTACTGTTGGAATTATGTAAGAATATAAATCGTTAAGCCTCGAGAAAGAAAAATAATACTGACCTATTCAATTTAGTCGTACTATGGTAGCAGAAATTACTAAGGAGAAAAAATACCAATCGAGAGCATTTTTGCTTTTACCTATGAGTTTTAATGTTGCTGGAATATTAGGTCCAGGTAAGAATTTATATATGATGTTCCAATCCGATCACACCATCGCGTACTAATATTGCTCATAGTCATGGGTGGTTTACTTGCCGATCCAGCAATGACACTCCCCGGTTTATTTGGTGATAAAGCTGCATTCGGATTCGAATGGCTGAAATCATATCCATATGCACTTCCAGGCATTCTCAACGCAATTTTCTTGGCTACTACCGGTGCTCTGGTATTCCTAGGATTGGAAGAGGTTGGTTCTTCCACACATTCCAACCCCCGCAAACTTTAATCTAACATAACATCTTGCAGACTCTTCCATCTCGACGTGGTACCGTTGATTATGGAATTCAAATAATGAATCGTATCAAAGTATCCATCGGTCTTGGAAGCCCTGTTGCCGTCGCTGATTACTCTCACCTTGACACCTCAGACGGTAACCTGGGTAATAATTTCGAGCCCAAGAAACCATCCGCACTTCCAGTTGGCAAACTACCCTTCAGTCGAATCTGGACCAAGAATGTCATCTTCACACTCGTTACTGGCGCTTTCTTTGACTTCCATCTCGGTGCTTTCACAAATATCTGGTCGCTCTTCCTTTCCTCTCCTCGACCTACTCAAACAGACTATCGCTCCCTCCCATTCATCTTCACCGGTGGTCTCGGTATGCCGGCTGCCACAGTCGGATTCGCCACTTCCATTCTTGGTATATTGGGCATGGCATTACAAGTTCTACTTTATCCCCCAGTGCACGCACGCCTCGGTACTCTTTTATGTTTCCGCTTCTTCTTAGTCTTGTTCCCAGTGGCTTATTTCTTCGCCCCGTATCTGAGTACCCTACCTTCTAATACTGCGGCTCCTGATCCTGCATCCGGTCCTTACATCTGGATCGGCATTACTTTTGTACTTCTATTAGCAGTGTCTGCACGTACATTTACTCTCCCTGCAACAATTATCCTGCTGAATAACTGCTCGCCTCATCCATCTGTGCTGGGCACGGTCCACGGAATCGGACAGAGTGTATCGGCTGGATTCCGAACCGTCGGCCCGGTTGTGGGTGGTATATGGTATGGACAAGGATTGGAGAAGGGAATTGTGGGGTGGGCATGGTGGGAGACAGCAATGGTGGCTGCAGCAGGTGTGATCACCGCCATGTTAGTTTATGAGGGTAGTGGCCATGAGATCTTTTTGGATGGCGAGGAAGAGGGTGCAGAGGATGTGGAGTTGAATGGTTTGATGATGGAAAGCCAGAGAGAGAGAGGTGATGGTGTGTTTAGTGAGAGACAAGGGTTGATGGCGGGGATGAACAATGAAATGGAAGAACGTAGTAGAGCTCCGAGTTTGGAACTGAGGAGATAAAATGAATTGTCTGGAAAGGCTTGGATAGGATGGGATGGAATAGCATGAAATGGGATGAAACGGCGTCCCGGTAAAAGGCGTATTGGGAAGGTTTGAGGAAGGGTATCTTCTTCAGATTAAATAGTTTACAATATACCCATTTAGATTAACACATCTTTGTTGAGACTTGAAATGAGGAAAGTTATAATGATCAGGCAATTTTCTTGTTTTGTCGGGTCTGATACCGTGAATGTAGGAGTGGGAGGCAAGAGCAAACAAGACTTTACTATTCACTCATTGAGCTCTTACTGATTCCGATGTAGGGCTGGCTGCGTGGGCTTTTCTACAGTACTGGAAGTTTCCAAAACTGTTTTTTGAGCGATGAATGAATGGCCAATGGTGGAAGGGCTTCTAGTTGGTGCAACATCTTGCGATTCCTTCTTGAAGAACTTTACGATGATTATACATTCTCCAAGTGTTTCTTGTTCTGTATAGAATGATAACCTTGGTAGAAACTACTTGTTTAAAACCGAGTATGAAAATATCTGTCATGAAGAATATTCTGGTATTTGTGGATGTAATTTTGGATACCGCAATTTGAGCGCCAGGTCATCTTTCATCTACTTCGGTTGTGTAGATGACATGGTCATTGATGCTATCACAAATGAGATCCTTGGCATACGAAGTACTCCACTAGTATTCTAGCGGAAGATTAAAGCGTGGGTGGTTGTTATTGCACTTAATATAATAGCTGGAAGGACACGTTGATTTCCGAAAGTTCGGAGAATCGGAAGAAGACCTAGGAAAAGAGGACATGTGCATTTACCCTGACAGTATAGTATATGAGTTTGAAGATTGCAAATGGTGGAAATGGTATCAGCTGGTTTCCATCAGAGAGGTGGTATAAAATGTGTATGAGAGGTAGATGAGGACATTGAATCACAGCTTTTCTTAAAGTACCTTTTGGGTTCCTTGAGCTAGCATATAACGTCCCCCGATCCAATGGCTAGCTTAAAGCACCAGTACCTGGATGATTATTAAATGAACTTGTTAGACCAAAAACTACGCTTGTGGAAGTCTTCTCAAACTAGTTCCATTCCATGGGATTCTATGACTAGTAAACTGTGCTTGCTTAAGTATACAAAAACTTCTATTACATTGTTCTTCCAGGCCTAGATAGTGTTAAGCCTTTGAAATAGAGGTTAAACAGATACTTAGAACGTGGGGGAAATAATCGAATCGAGGTGAAGAGGGTACTATACCACTGAGTCTTGGTGGTATAAATTGAAAGATACCAGCTCCCCCTTAGCCTATTCTATATACTATCGTCTACTTGGGTCTAGTAACTCAACATTAGGAGAAGTCAAAAACTATAGCTTTCCTTTTTCAGACGGCCAGTAGGGCTTAACGCAACGCTTGGCCAAGTTAGTAGGTCACTAAAAGCCTTTAAGCTTCAGACTATATTGACACGAATGGAATAACAACCCATTTGGGATATACTTCGTCCGAAAATTACTTGCTAAATAAAAGCCAAGTAATCGATGGCTCGAAAATGGGTTCCAAAATTTGTATATAAACAGCCTGCCTTTCTTCTCTGTTCGATTCCCACGCTCGAAAATTTCCCACTTTCCACTCTTGACCATCCAAGTTATACAGAAATACCGAGGACCAATCCCTATAAATCAAAATGCGTGGAAATTCAAGCCAGCCGACGAGTACTAGACATAATATGTTTTCCCGTGATGTAAGTGCTTACCACCAACCTCGCTACTGAACAGCAATTACTAATAAACCGACAGTGGAGACTCATAGAATGCAACGCTGCCATTGAGAATCGCTACCGTACTATTGAAGCCGGCTGCATTGTTAAATTGAACCAAAACATCCCATACGAGTCAGGGGAAACTGCGCCATACAGGATGGTCACCCTCCTGACTATGCGTCTCCGATTCCTCAACGAGACATCTCTATACTGGCGCAACGAACTCGCAAAAATGCAGAATCTTCATATTTATAATAGACCATTCTTTGCAAGTAACGTTCGAAACATCTGGAAGACTTTGTTCACCAGTAAATCTTCGGGCGATCTTGATAAATTTAGCGAGTGGTGCTACAAGGAAATCCGCAAGATGGAAAAAGAGGAGCATCAGGCCGGAGTTCGGGTTTCGAACAAGGAATTGGAAATGAGAGAGGTTTTGAAAGATATCATTATATCGGTTTTGGACGAGATCAGCACTGTAAGACAAGATTTGGAGGATGAGCTTGTGGTTGAACTTGAGATCAGAGAGCAGTTGAAGTTGAATAAGAAGTTCGATAAGGAGCATAAACGAAGGGAGGGGGCTCGTAGGAGCTGGATCTCGAGGTTCATTTTCCCTTAAAACCTGAATATGAGTGGTTTTAGAGACATGCAGTTGTTGATGGAGTGTCCTGTTTGTTTATATTAGCTTCGGACACGAAAGAGAAAGGCCTGCAATCAATCATATCATCGTACGCAAACTATTGTTCATAGCACTGGCTATTACTCATTATCGCATGCTTGATATGAATTATTCATGATTCGTCATATTTCAAACCCAAATTAGTGTAGTTGCCATGAAATCGTTGGTATACTTGCAGGCAGATACCAAATCTCTTTTGATATTGCATTTTTGAACAATCGTCAGTGACTCCAAAATAGTTTGTAGTTGAAGCTTTTCCTTTTTTTCTCGCCTTTACCCGCCCCATATAGATACAGGTTTTTCTGCTATCATTGTGGGGAGGGAAGGTGCACTGTGTCACCTTTACTTCTAGGAATATGATGTGGTTGAAACTTCTGTATCTTGCAAATGTCCAATTACTGAAAGTAGTGCACTTTTCTTTTGCTGTTAGAAATGAGAATCTATTCTGTTCCCTTCATTGTAAATCGGTATGTGGGGGCAAATCTAGAATGACTACCGGAAACAGTGGTGGCCGCTCCTTCCAGAAACGTGGACGGGAAGAAGTCGCTCCTTCCAGTTTGCAGATGGATTATATCAGCTTTCAACATAGCTCCACTCGATAAGTCACTACCATTCTCACAGTCCCAAAAAATCAAAAAAAAATGCTAGGAATAGATAGGTTCGAACTACCGCCTCCCATACTCACGGTAGACTGGCGTCGGGAGGTCACGACACTTCCCATCCGGGAGCTCGTCTAACTTTCCCTCGTTCTTATGTCACACTTTGAGATGGACGTCTTTACCACTAGACCATACTCCCTGTTTTCACGTGTTTTGTTGGGAGAGAGGGGATATTGTGGCATATAACTCTTGGGGCAAGTCACCACGGCGCGCAGTAGTAAATGTCAATACTAGTGTGGAACGAACTCATAGATTACTACATCAACACCGAAGACATATTGAAAAGGGGTTTAAATGTATATTTGTGTTCTATGTAATGGTAATATTAGTACCTTCGCATTAAAGTATAACACAAGAGTGAAGCAGCCAAATTCCGACAAATCCCCATCTCGCAACGCCTGGTTGCTCTTTCATTACGAACAATGAAGTATACCATGCCAGCACAGTCAATTTTCTCTTATGTCCCATCCAATTCTACAGCCAAAATCCACCTTCTCAAACTCCCACGCTTCCAGACATCAGATGCCCCAAAACTCCCATCAATCATCAAGCCTTAATCATTTCTTGCAAATCATAGATGATCATTCGAACCAGCGAATTCCATCTACACTAAGAGTATCAGCTCAAATCTAACAAAATCCAATATTCATGGAAAACCAACCTCTTCTCTACCACTCCAACAGGTACCAATCACAAACTCCTGCAAGCAATCTCTCAACGAATCACAGACTCGCAGAGGAGAAGCGAACAAATTCACTAGTTGAAAGATTCGGCATATTGGTCTGTTGTCCGGATTGACCTGCTGCCGACCTCCGGGGTTCAGCCAGCTTCCCTTCGAAAGACTTCAGGATGACCTTTGTTGGGCTCGGCATGTATCGCGACTGCGCTCCCGTGTATAGATATTGCACCGGGATTCTTGTTTGGATGGCGGCGGCAGCAGCATGTGAATAATGGATCTGCTTGATCAATCTTTTGCTTGTGGTGTCTAATGGAGCGCGCTGCATGATGAGATTGAAGTGATTTGAAGCGGGCGTGGAAGGGGAAATTAGAATTAGAATTAGAATTGGAAGTGGAAGTGAGATGTAAGATGCAAGAGATATTACAGATTGAGAGCAAGAAGGGAGACTTGAAGAATTGATTTGCTTGTATAAGTTTTAAATTTGTTGAAGGTCATTCAGAGAATGGCGATATATTTATACATATTGAAGGGGCTCTCGAAACTCTATCTGCAAAATGGATTCTGGGCCCATATTGAAAACAGTACTGTTTATGATACACCTATGCGACGCCCTTGTCCTACAATTGCAGGCTGGCGACTCTGCGTGGTGGAGAAAATTCATGATCAATTGCAATCTAGATGCTCGTGTTTTAACTTGGCTATGGTCTCAATGTCTATCAATGTCTATCAATGCTACGATGAGGTTTTAATTGATTGGGCAAATTGGGGCAGATCTATTTCGGGATTGCCGGTTTTTCGGCATTGTTATTTCTTGGCGAACCTAAGTCTTGCAAGAGATATCATTGGCAGTTCTTGGCTGCGACGAGGGAGTCTCCGCGACGAGCGTTCGTCCCGCTATAAACATGTTTCATAAAAGCCCCTTGATAAGACTTCATATCAGCAACCATCGCAGTCTAATTTCTATCCTCGTACAACATATCGTCTAATTCTCTAAGAAGGGGCGATAATCTGTCCGACGACAGTCGTAGCATCTTTGAACCTATTCGGTATTTTTCTTGTTGAGTCCGTACACCTCTTTTGGCAACAACCGCACTGAAATTATCAACCCAAGTGCAACGAGTATTTCAAATACCCAAATAAAATAACCCGATAAGATCTGATGAGTAACACCAAAGGCAAAAATGGTAGTAAACAGTGCAGGGACAAATGCTCTTAAACCCGACCCCGTGGCAAGTGCAATCGAGTTTATTGTACCTAAAGTTTTTGAGGAGGGGGATATATCATTTATTATGAGCTGACCGCATGCTGAGTCCGGGTTAGTTTCGTTTAAGGAAATAGTCTCTTGTATAGAACAAGGATATGGAGAAAGAAATGTACATACTAAACGCCATGGCAACTCCAACCCCGATACACATAGATGCTGGGTAGACACACCAAAATGCGACCTCATAGCCTTGACGCAGCAAGAAATTGGCGAATGGGCAAAATGCGAAGAGAAAAGGCCAAGCGTATGAGCAATAACGTAGCACCCCCACAGTTCCCATTCTTTTGTGAAACGATGGGAATACGACAATCATCCAGAAGGCTTGCGAGGCGCCCGCCATAGCCATGAATATAGAAATCTGGAATGGTGAGAATCCTAGACCACCAAGTGATACAGGTGTGAACCAGAAAACAGAAAGTACTATATCAAATTCAGTAGAAGTTTGAGGAGTGAGCAGGAAAAAAATCCGAGAGCTTGCAACGTACCACTAGTGTAGACGGTACCCATAAGAGTCAAGTAAAAATAAATCCAAATACAACGGGCAACACCGGGATATTTAAGAAGTTCTATAATACTCATGTCTTCCCGTGCACCAATCTTTTGATATGTTCTTTTTCCCAGAGTCTGGTAAATTGGTCAGTAGGGTTTATTTCGGAAATCCTTCGCTCTTACTGACCTCATTAACAAGGAATATGCAAACCAGCGCTGCACTTATGGTGAAAGATCCAGTGAACAGGGTGGGAAGCGCAAATGGGAAAGTCTCGAAGAATTTTATTCCACCGAATATCGAAGGGTATTGTTTAGCTGGCTCCGATAGCGCACCGCCTAAATAAGATCAGTATCTGCAAATATATTGGCTCGCCCATATACTTAATTACCTATCAAGGGGCCTAGACTAATGCCAATATTTCCAACCACGGAAAAGTGGCTGAAGGCCTTCGCCTGTGTTTTGGTAGTGCTATTCTCAGAAATCATCGTCCTCAATGTGCTGTGGCATGGTCAGTAGCGTCTTCATAGAAGATTGTTGTGAATACTAACACAACAGTCCCAGCAAAAAGCCCAGCTAAACATCTCAAGACGACCAATTGCCAAATTGCTCTTCCAAATCCAAAGGCTCCAGCTGCCAAACCAACTCCGATTAATGATAGAGTTAGTACAGGTTTCCTTCCAAATATGTCGGAGGCCTTTCCCCAGAAGATCATCCTATAGTTAAAAGTGTTAGTGACAATAATAGAGGAAGGGACAGACGGTACGTACAATGTCATCTCCGTTATAGAGAACAATGATTCCTATCAAAATTAATTTTCAGAAGCTTCAAATAAACTCAAAAATACTAACAAGCACGCCTGTATAAAACCCTACCTCCCCCTTTTCTATACCCCCAATCTCCCATACCATCTGGCTCAAGAAAGCAAACACCGAGTAGGAGACAATTGGTTCTACAAGTCTAATGTAGCACAGATATGCTATTTGCGCTTTAGGCAATGGCGTATCATCGTCATCACCAGAGACATTTGGTGTTATCGCGAGCTGAGCTGCCTGAGCTTCTGGGTCGGAAAGAGGTGCAAGTAAAGGCTGAGTTTCATTGATCTCGGCCGGATCGTTGGTCGATTTTGTAGGGCCCATTTTACGTGCGCCTTGTGTGGCACTTTCAAAAAGTGGAGAGTACTTCTTTGATGCTACTGATGAGTGAAAAATAGAAGAATAAAGGAGTTCAATGACTATCTCGCTCGAATATGGCGTCCTATATAAACCTAAGTACTACATAAAAGAAAAAAATGGGGTTCTACTTTATCCCCCAGTGCA
>JWJB01001090.1:0-10549 GCA_000812895.1 Rutstroemia sydowiana | reverse complement strand
CAATCAATTAACTATTAACCAATCGCAAAATTATTCCACATAACAATCTCCAATTAATCATTAACGCAAAACAATTCCATTAAAAAAAACACACATCTGTAACAAAAAAATCACTCATAATTATTAATACTAACCAATAATAGTCACCAATCTATTGTAAACTAAAAAAAAATTTTGCTGATGTACTTAATATACCATCTACCAATACCATATGTGGATCCATATCATCAACGTAGAGCGCTGCATAATCATAACATCCAGTAGTGCAACATGCAATAATCTTCAAAAGTGGATATGTTGAATTACACGTCATCCCAATACCACCTCCTGCCACAGCTTCGTTGTTGATTAGATAACGATATCCAAACCCGCCAAATGTTGCTTGACTGACTACGTTGCCTAAGACAAGGGTGGTGGGGTTATTCCGGGGTCCACACCAATATAGAATGTTGCAACCAATATTCCAATCAATGTGGAAAGAAGAAATGTCGTTTGCTGACATTTGTTGATCGTTATTGTTCAGCTGCCAGCATTCTCCTTCGCCGATATCCCAGTATCTGGAGGCATTCCCACCAGGAAGAGTTTCGTATACACTCCCAGCGTTTCCACGAGTGCCCGTACTTTCAACTGCAACACATAGATTAGCACAGATTTCTAAACATAATGCTAAAGAGTTCGTACCAAGAAGAAGGGGGAGAAATAGAGAAGCAAGGAGAGTGGTAAGATACATAGCTAATGATGATTGACCAGGAGCTTAGTTATGAATCGAGATGGTTGAGTTTTACGTTGGCAGGTTGTGATTTGCTGATGTAATGGGAGATAGTAAGAATGGGTGTCGATTGGGGTGTATGACGATGACGTGTATTCGATTAGGAGTTGGGGGTCAAATCAAGTTAGTTGATGTAGCAATTCGAATAAGGTGTAGTTTGGTCAGGGTGGATGTTGATTAGAAAGATGTGGTATGGTGAGGTATGGTTGGGATGTGAGAGTATTGATTATAGTGAATTTTGATCAGTTATGCAATAGGGTTGATCAGGGTATCAATTGAGCTCGTTATTGATCAACAATGAACGGAGTTAGATGTGGATCGGACTGGGGTGGTATTGGTCAAGAATGAAGTAAGCTGGATAAGAGTTGTATTTGGGAATGAGTTGTAGGAGACATGATACTTCTGACCGAAATATATAATTTCCATACTCATTGAAATACCAACTGCTAAGATTTTGAATACCAACAGCTGCGGAATATCGAATCCCATGGAGCTTCGATTTCCTCTTGGCGTAGCGGTTAGGATGGCGGTCAGGGGTAATTTATAAGTCTAAGAACTTGGAGGATGAAATGTAGAAATAGTTTGCGATCTAGGAATCTGAAAATTGAGGTAAGATAATATACCCTTTCGAACATAGTTATTACTTCTATCAAATATGAAATACTGTGTAGGAATAAGTGCACCATTCATAATTGTTATTCATAATTAAGCTATTATGCAGATAAATTCTTCAGACTATTGTACCATAATTCATAGTTCAATCGCGACTCAAACAATCGTTTTTACCAGCAGGTACGTAAGTTAAAATTACAGACAATGTATGTTGATGATGGCGAAATATGAAGCTTGAGAATTGTAGAGTCTTGTAATTATTGTAAATGGTACTGATACCACCATAGAAATCATCAAATAAAATTAGGATTGCATTTGCAGCTTCTAATCTTACTAATGATTTAGAAACAGATTTATGCAGCCCTATACTCCCGCATTAAGGGTTCACTTTTACACTTGAACTAACCAATTAATTGAGATGAAAATGAATATGAAAATGATTCGGAATAATATCCAATTCCAATATATTTCGAAATTTTAGTTAATTGATTCTTCAAAATTAATGTTGGCGCGCGCTCTCAATCTATCTTAGCGCTCTACCAATACCAAGACTCCCCAGCCTCCGCAATGACCATTAGCATGATCATGTACTTGATGATTCTCGCGGCTGTCTACAAACTGTGCAGGCAGGTTATCGCACCAATCTAATCCCTCAGCGAGGTGTTAGTAAGGCTAAATGATCAATTAGATTTCCACATCTTAAAACGGCAGTTATCGAGCTGCATTACCACTCACTTGGTACTCATGACAGCAATATATAATCCCATACTTTTTGAGCTACCAACTGCCAAGAAATATCGAAATATCAAATCCATTGCGATGCGCTTCTGCGCAGATTATCGGAGTGGTTAAAAGGGCGGCTAAAACTTGTTCACAAGACATACCCTTTCGAACTTAGCTACTCTCATTGAACATATAAAATACTTTGCAGCATTGAGAACAATAAACCACTCGAGTTCCTGTCGGAATAGGTGGGTGTAATAATTTCCACAGCGTGCCAGGGAAAATTAATTCTTGCCTCCACCAGTACTGGTAAAGCTTGCGGAGTAAAATAATCAAGCAACTGATTTTGGCACAAATGAAATTAAGTAGCCGCCCTATACTTCCGCATACAAGATCAATTCCAAAAGGAAATGGAGAAGAACATGATTTAGGATATATTTTCAGTTCGCGCTGAACTTACTTTATCTCAGAGCTAATTTTAGCGATCCACCGGTTCCCGAGCCCCTGCAAGAACCGTAAGTAATAAACATCCCCCAAGTCGAATACCAAGAATCAAAACACAACAAAATTCCATCCATCGTACAAATTGATAGTTATGGATGATTTTTAAACCATTTCACAGCCTTGCGAAGCCTCCTTTACCGCAATTCTACATAGCCTCATTTATCACAGCGCTACAAAGCCTCTTTGAAACGACCCTGTGAAGTTTCATTTCTCACAGCGTTACGACGCCTCTTACCTTCTTCTCCTACATCTCTACCATATCCACCATACATACTACCACCACCAACATTCATCTACCCACACGCCTTGCCCACAGCCACACGATAAAATAGAATTCAATCAATATGCCAAGCACACACCTTCTGCGCCATGCGCATTCAATATTCCTTTCTCGAGGCGCGCGCAACATCAACATATTCACCCGTCCACGATTAATACCACGAATCTCCAAACCAACACCAACAATACCACGAATTCGATTCTCGTCCTCTTCTCCTGGCGCGAAACCACCAACCAAAGGTACACCTTCCAACCCATCTACCAAGACCACGACCAAGACACCCCGCGCAAGACTTAACACTCTCCTTTCACGACTTCCCAAATTTCTCCATCCATATACACTTCCTTTACTCCACGCACCCACAACACATATCGTATCGTTCCTCATTTTACACGAAATAACTGCTATCCTTCCGATTTTTTGTCTAGCGGGTGGATTTCACTATACACAATGGTTACCTAGCGATTGGATTAGTGGACATGATTCACTTGTTGAAGGGGGAGTTGGAAGATTTGAGAGGTATTTCAAGAGGAAGGGGTGGTTTGGGTTTGGGGCGGAGGATGTGAGTGGTGCTGGGGAGAATGTGCAAGTTGGTGGTGATCTGGGTGGGCTTGTGAAGGAAACGGTTGAGGGGGGAAGCAATCGCGATGGGAAAAGGATATTACTAGAGGTGGCGACGGCTTATGCTATTACAAAAGTGTTACTTCCGGTTCGCATAGGTGTTTCTGTGTGGGGTACGCCGTGGTTTGCTAGAAATGTGGTTGGGAAATTCAGTGGTTTATTTACCAAAGGTAAAGGCAAGAATGTTTGAGATGATGCCTTTGGAGATTGCGACAGATACAGAGCCATTCCATTCGAAAAATACCTCCCACGAATCTGAACCATCCATTCGACAAATACCTCCCACGAATTAGAACGATCCACTCGACGGAATCACATCCTCTCTTGCGCATAGCTTCGCTGCTTGATTCGTTTGCTACATATCTCATACCACGAACGAAAGTCCTACAATCGAGATACGAAACAAATCATACATGTGGAGGAAATCGGGGTGATTGATTTGGGAATATAGTGTATGTCATTGGGGTTGGGGATTTGAGATTAAATCGTCGCTTTTCATGCTATTCCATGAACCAATTGTGGCATATGTTGGACCAGAAAATATCATGGCAGAGGATAGATTGGCAACAACACAAAACCACATCACGATATCACATCACATCAAAAACTCAAAACACCCTGAAATATTGGATCATGATTGAGTTTTATTCTTCCCAGACATTTCTTCCCATTTTTTGAAGCTATCCATCAATTCATCAAATCATTTTTTATGTAAAGATAGGTATTCACAACATATCAAATCTACTTCTCGTAGACCCAGTCGTGTTGAGCGGACTTCCATGAAAGAACCTCACCCTCCTTGAACCAAAGAGCGATTTCCTTCTTTGCGTTCTCAACGCTATCGGAACCGTGGCAGACGTTACGTCCGACATCAATGGCGAAATCACCACGGATGGTTCCTGGAGCGGAGGCAAGGGGGTTGGTAGCACCGAGGAGAGCTGGAGAAAGGTATATGTTAGCGTCTGTGTTTTGGAGTTGATAGATGATGGTTGTGCAGGTAGCGAAAGGTAAGGTAAGATTGAATGTGCAGAGCGAAAGATAATTCGGAGATGAATGTGCAGAGCGAAAGGTAATTTGAGAATGATTGTGCAGGGCAAAAGGTAAGGTAAAAATCTGTCGTGCAAAGCAATAGGTAGGTTGGGAATTGATTGAGCTGAAAATTGCGGGGTACTTACTTCGGCCAGTCTTGACGGCATCACGTCCTTCCCAAACCATGGCGCAGATTGGTCCACTGTTCATGTCTATTGATAGTATTATTAGATGTAAGAAATCGATATTGGTGACATGGCAGACGTACACTTGACGAGACCAGCGAAGAATGGCTTGTCAGAGAGATCGGAATCTGCGAGAAAATGTTAGTGAGCTTCACCATGATTGATTTGGGAGCATGAATCAAAACTTACAATGCTTCTCGAGGTGCTCTTGTCCTGGGGTGGTCATCTTGATGGCAGCAAGCTTGTATCTATTGATTCAGGTCAATAGACGGAATGGAATGTGATTTTTCTCAACATACCCACGAGCTTCAAATCTGGTGATGATTGGGCCAACGAGTCCACGCTGAATTGATACATAATTAATATCTCCTTCCGTTCATTCAGAAATAATATTCGCATACCTGGACACCATCTGGCTTGATAGCAATGAAACTATTGTGGAAAAAAACGAATCAGTAATTGCAATTGAAGATCTCAACGTGGGGTAAATCGTTCTCATTTTTAACAATTCCCCTCTCTGAAGAGCTCAACAACCTCTTCTCGCAGGTAAAGGTAATGAAAATATGAAATGCGAAATAGAAATAGAATACATACGTTTGTTCGGTAGAAGACATATCGTCGTTTGAATTTTCAGCTTCTTTTTTAAGTCTTGCTTGTTCTCGTAAAAGTCCTTGAGTTTTAGGATTGAGTTGTTTGTAAATAGTAGGTTCGGGTACTTCACTCATAATTAATAAAAATTTGTAGAACTGTCAAGACTGTGTTGTTCCTTGGTGGGGCAATTCAATACATTTTATGTGGGGGTGAGGGGAGTTTTTACTGTTTTTTTACGAGTAATAATTGATACCAAATAAATTAGGCTGAAACAATTTGAAGCTATGTCCTCTTTAATTACTTGTTTTCAGGTACAGGTATATGTAGCTATGGATGGGAGAGGAAGGTGTCTATTTATTCTATTTTTGTTAATTTTATTAGCTATATTTGTTCTGGTAATACTACTTCATTGTACGTGTCAGGTTGAGATGTACTTCTGGGTGCAGTTAGATACCTAGGTACATAGAGAGGTATCCTCTGAAATGAAGAGAGGGCAGAGGAGAGAGGAGGAAAGATGGGAGGGAAGAGCTGATAATAATCTTACCTACGCTACCATATATTTATGCTGCCTATAATTATTTTATAAATATTACTTAGCTAGGTATAAATTATATGTACACCACCAAAAGATGTGTGGCTTTCGAAGTGGCTTTCCATTTTCATGCCTTTTCTGCCTTAAATATTCTCACCGCCAAGTAATTTTACAGGGTACTCTTTGACAATTATTGGAGGATTTGAAGTTGTACCAGACAAATGTTGTGAAATAGGACAGCTTGGAACATGTAACGATAACACCAAAAGTAAGAGGAAATAGAAGTGAGAAAACTGTATTCTCTTCTTTCACCCTTCATTTATCCTTTTATTTCATACAATAAATCATATATCATATTTCGAATTCATGCAATAAATATCAATTAATTTGCCTTGTGAGAAGAGCAAAAGTTCCAAAGTATGAGAATGTTATCGCCATTAAACTTGTCCTCTCAATGGACAAGTTACTTGGTACTTTTATCAACATTTGGTAGTTTAATTACACCAGCAGGTTAGTATATTGACCCTAAAACTCTTGCCAAACTTAACTAATAATTATCTTTTAGTTACCGTCAAACACGAAAATTTCAAAACGTGCGATCAATCCGGATTCTGCAAAAGAAATCGAGTATATGCCGATAAAGCTACAGCTGTTGGAACAACTTGGGAAGCTCCATATCAAATTACTCCCGATTCCTTAAGTTGGAAAGATGGTCAATTACAAGGAATTGTTACGAAAACGATAAATACAAATGGAGAGACAGTCCGGTTACCAATTACCATTTCCTTCCTGGAATCTGGATCTGCGAGAGTAACGATTGATGAGGAGAAACGTCAAAAAGGTGAAATCGAGTTACGGCATAATAGCAAAGCGAGAAAAGAACGTTACAATGAAGCTGCTAGCTGGGCAGTTGTTGGTGGATTGGGATTGAGCAAGACAGCCGAAGAGAAAAGGGAAAAGGAATCTACGACAATCAAATACGGACCCGATGGGAAATTCGAAGCGGTGGTTACATATGCACCTTTCGGAATTGACTTCAAAAGGGATGATGCTACACAAGTCAAGTTCAATGATCGCGGATTAATGAATGTGGAACATTGGAGACAAAAGGTTGACCCACCAGAGAAGAAAGAAGGCGAGGACGAAGAAACAAAAGAGGTTCAAGCCGCTGAAGATGAGAGCACCTGGTGGGATGAATCATTCGGTGGTAACACAGATTCCAAACCTCGAGGACCAGAGAGTGTTGGCCTCGACATTACCTTTCCTGGTTATGAACATGTCTTTGGTATTCCCGAACATGCTGGACCTATGTCATTGAAGCAGACCCGTGGTGGGGAAGGAAATCATGACGATCCTTATCGATTGTACAATGCTGATGTCTTCGAATATATCATGGATAGTTCTATGACTTTATACGGAGCTATTCCTTTCATGCAAGCACATCGCGCATCATCCACCGTTGGTGTATTTTGGTTGAATGCCGCCGAGACTTGGATTGATATCATCAAGGAGCAGAAAGATACCAAAACTCATTGGTTTTCCGAAAGTGGTTTACTGGATGTTTTTGTTTTCCTTGGACCAACTCCAAAAGATGTTACCAAAGCATATGGTGAGCTTACTGGTTATACACAACTTCCTCAAGAATTCTCTATCGGTTACCACCAATGCCGATGGAATTACGTTTCAGATGAAGATGTCAAGGATGTTGACCGAAAGATGGATAAATTCCAAATTCCATACGACGTTATCTGGCTTGACATTGAGTACACCGATGACAGAAAATACTTCACATGGGATCCTCATACTTTCTCTGACCATGTTGGTATGTTGACACAATTGGACAAATCCGATCGCAAACTTGTTGCCATTATCGATCCTCATATCAAAAACGTGGACAATTATCACGTCGTTAGTGAGATGAAGAGTAAGAACTTGGCTGTGAACAACAAGGATGGTAACATCTATGAAGGTTGGTGCTGGCCAGGATCTTCTCACTGGGTTGATGCATTCAATCCTGCAGCGATTACTTGGTGGAAGACTTTGTTCACCAGGGATGCATGGAAAACTTCCAATTTGTTCATTTGGAACGATATGAATGAACCTTCAGTCTTTAATGGACCGGAAACTACCATGCCTAAGGACAATCTTCATCACGGCAACTGGGAACATCGTGATGTCCATAACATCAATGGTATGACATTTGTGAACGCAACATACCAAGGAATGGTTGAGCGAAAGAAGGGAGAACTTCGTCGTCCATTCATTCTCACTCGTTCCTACTACGCCGGAAGTCAACGTCTTGGAGCCATGTGGACTGGTGATAACCAAGCTAGTTGGGATCATCTCGCTGCCGGTTTCCCTATGATTCTCAACAATGGTATTGCTGGTTTCCCATTTGCCGGTGCCGATGTTGGTGGATTCTTCGGTAACCCAGAAAAAGATCTCATTACTCGTTGGTACCAAGCAGGTGCCTTCTATCCATTCTTCCGTGGTCATGCACACATCGATACAAGAAGACGTGAACCTTATCTAATTGGTGACCCATTCACCGGTATTATCACCCAAGCTCTTCGCCTCCGGTATGCTCTCCTCCCTGCCTGGTATACTGCATTCCATGAAGCCAGCGTAGACGGAACACCCATCATCCGACCCCACTACTTCGTCTACCCATCTGATGAGGCAGGATTCGCTCTTGATGACCAATTCTTTGTTGGTGGTACCGGATTGCTCGCAAAACCAGTTGTAACCGAAGGTGCCGAGAGTGTCGAAATCTATATCCCAGATGATGAAGTCTATTACGATTACTTCGACTTTTCAATTCATACCGGTCGTGGAAAGAAGACTATGGCAGCACCACTCGACAAGATTCCTCTCCTCATGCAAGGTGGTCATATCATCCCACGCAAAGATCGACCTCGAAGAAGTAGTGGACTCATGAAATGGGATCCATATACTCTTGTCTTGGCACTTGATAAGCAAGGAAAGGCTCAGGGTGAATTGTATGTTGATGACGGTGAAACATTCGATTATGAAACTGGAGCATATATTCATCGTCAATTCACATTTGCGGATGGGAAATTGACCAGTCAGGACTTGGGCACCAAGGGAAAATTGACTGATAAATATTTGAAGTCAATGAAGAAGGTAGGCGTGGAAAGGATTATTGTGGTCGGTGCACCAAAGGAATGGGAAAATTTGGAGACGGTTAAGGTTAATGGTGGGAGTGCGGAGATTAACTGGTTTGCTGCGGAGGGAGAGAAGGCTGCTTGGGCTTTGGTTAAGAAACCAGTTATTTCGATTGGTGAGGATTGGACTGTGGAGTTTGTGGAAGGTGGGAAGCAGGAGTTGTAGATGGTTGGAAGCAGGAGTTGTAGATGGTTGGAGTGGCTGTTACGATATGCCGGCCATCATGGTTATGAGTACTGAAATGAATGAAATGGGTTTCAAAGGTCGGTGGTGGTATTTATTTATGCCAGCTTTGGTTGGCTGGCATGCATGCCTCTAAAAATGGGAGAAGGTGCGGGTGGGATGTGTAGACGGATGTTTAGATTATCGTATCGTCGATAGTGTATTTGATATCGTATGCAAATACTGAATGGAATCAATGTTTAAAAGTAAAAGATTGCGATGCAGATGCGGTACCTTGTCGTGATATTAATACTTTGGTTCTGCATACCGCCCACGCTCATATTATGCTTGGCTTACCATCCCATCTACCAAGACGTGGATTTTGTTTTCGTTTCGCAATAACGTATTGTCAATGACGGGTTGAGTTTGAGTGGTGAGCAGGTATGTAATGCGTAATGAGTGATGGGTAATGCAATGGGTACTGGGAGGAAGGTACTCGGAATTTGAGCCAAAAGGGGAGGTGTTGGAAAGAGGGATATGGATATGAGGTACAGAGTGGGATGTAGATATAAGCTACGGAGAAGGAAAAGGGAAGAAGATTGGACTTGAGAACAGGGGATTGTATCACGAGTTATAATACTGAATATACCGTGGATTATATTCTGGGAACGCATTTCGAGGGATATCGAACTCTTACGAAGTTGTTTTGTTGGTGGCATAGATGAAGAAAGTGCATGGTTGTATGCCTTGCATGGTGGTAAGATTGATGAAATTTACGTACATTTCGATATAAGGTCAATGTTGCGCGAGCATGGGCGCATATACACATGTACGGTAGATATATCGGGTATTGGTGCGAGCCTAGGTAGTTATTATTATAATTTATGGCAGTATGTCTCGTATTTCTACTTGGTAAATAGAGATGAGATGTAAGATCACTGTGGAAGGAGAAATAAATTGTTGCGCGCGTACTGTATTACGTACGATGGATTCATAGTATGTTATGTTCACCTTTGTAGGTAGAAGTTTTTGCAGTAGGTGGGTTTACTTCGGATAATTTCCAATTGAGTTGCCTAAGATGGCGGCGCTATTGAAGTGCGCCAAGGGCGTTAATGGCAATGGTGATAGCGACAGCGACGACAGCTTACTGTACATAGAATTTTGAACTGCTTGGTATGGAAATAATTCTGTGGTCCCTCAATTATTTTTGAGTGTGGATAAGTTTTTAATCGTGGACAATTTTTAAAAACGTGGACAATTTTTAAAAACGTGGACAATTTTCGTGGACAATTTTTAAAAACGTGGACAATTTTCGTGGACAATTTTTAAAAACGTGGACAATTTTCGTGGACAAT
>JWJB01001089.1:0-11913 GCA_000812895.1 Rutstroemia sydowiana | reverse complement strand
TAAATCTCCCTCCCACTCTCAAAAGGCGCTTCTTCTGATGTCAATTAACCATCTCCAACCACCTAATTCCCATTCGCAGTATTCAATGCATCTAGAAACTGCATCCACAAAGCGCTCTCGCTCTCATACTCAACCGTCGTAATGTAAATCTCCGATATACCATTGCTAACCAAGGTATTAACCTCCGCCGTCTGTACAGCCTCTGTAGCTTTTTTACCACTGAAGTCATAAAGGATCACCGAGCTTTGTGCTTCTTGATCAGTAGTAATATCACTGATACTGTCGCCTTTTCCGGATGAAAAATCCGAGTAGGAGTCCTCAATCATAACAATGTTATCTGCGATGGTGAAGAATTCTGCATCCGCAATGGTACCCGGGTTGAATGTTACGGTAAGATTGAGTGAGTGTGCGTATGTAGCTATAGCAGACATATATGTTGAAGAGTCGGAATCCCAACTATTGACTGCGTCGTCGAAGAAGATACCATCGATTTTAATATCCCCCTCGGTATATGTAGACCAGTAGCTATCTGCGAGAGAGGTTTGGTCAGTGTGCGATTCCATGTATAGTTCTACCGTAGAACAGTGTGTACTTACAAGTCTCGATATCGGACTCGACATCGGCTTGAGCCTTGTCCATGTATGCAGTGTCCGAATATCCAAGCAATTTCACATTGTCGTACTTGGTCAAACTGAGAATCCCGGTTATGTAATCATCTTCGGGGTATGCGTGAGGGGTCTCAGGTCCACTGTCTGGATTGACAATGATGGTGAACGGTAGAGAGGGATAGGCTGCGATGCCATCGGTTACCCAGTCCCATGCACCTTGGGTGGGGTAGAGGTAGAGAGGAAGCAAGACGGCTGTAGCTAGAACCATGATTGCGGCGCGAGAACTTCAAAACCCGGTTAAAGCACGTGAAATATTGGTGTATAAAATCAGGGTAAACTCGTGGAGAACCGAAAGACACAAATTAAAGATCGTCAGGAAGAGCAGAAATTGAGAATCGTGAGGAATCAACGAAAGTAAAGATCAACAAACAGTAAAGATGATGAGCAAGAAGCAAAAAAAGACAGGAGACCTGAGATTATATCCTCACAAAAGTATTTAATTAACCTTAACTTAGAGTGGGTAGTATTCATATAAACGATCGCATTCACCTAGATCCACACAGTGACAGCAGGCATTTTAGCACCGCCCCCGCCCCGATCACCTTAAACGCGCGCGGAGGAAGGAAGGATTTTGAGCGTAACCTTAATTTCACAGTATATCCACGTTTCGAAACATAATCCAGGGATATTACCCTATCACACATGATATTTCTACGTTCCTTGAACGGATAGCTGTGAATTTGGGGAAACATTTTGCCCCAGAATTCTTAGTAGAGAGCCGAAGGATCGGGATCTCCATGATAAGCCTATAATGCGAACGCGATCGTATGAGCAGTCAACACAATATTTTGGGCGAGAGAATTAAACGTGCGATGGTTTGAAGCGTATTTGTTTCAATAGCTGGTTGTGGCTATGGCAGTGATGTGATGTCAGACCCGGTAACGTACCTGAAAAATACGCCCAGGGCCATTGAAGCGGTGTTCATGGGCAAATCCCTCAATAAAATTGCACCGCGCCATCATCCGTGCCTCGGTACCGCAAACTCACCCTTGTGGAATATAATTTAAAACGGGATCATCGAAGGATTTATAGTAAATTTATCTATTTCCCGAAAACGAGAAATTAATGTACTGTATATATGAGGCGTGCGGGGGAGAATTGTGACAGGGAATTTAAGCTTATTGGTCGGAGATTTCTTCGTTTGGATCGAGGGGAGATTGAGGATTACTATGATGCGACGTTCATGGGTAGCATTTGCGAGCGCGACCGGTAGGTGGATATTATCTGCGAGTTCAAGGGGGCGGCAAATTCTCAATTTGGGTTTGTAAATGGGATGTTGTGCGACGTACAGTACCTTAGGATGGGATGCTGAGCAACATTCTCCAATTTCGACATGTCCCCGAGAGGGTAAGTAAGAGCTGGTAGTATCGCTCTGGCAGTTGTATTGAACTCTGCCTATGATTAGCACGAACAACTCGAACTTTGTGCCGATCTTACTCATAACGGGCACAAGAATCAAGTATGGAAGAGTTGGACTTGGGCAGACCACTGACAGGGTTTAGCTAAGGCGGCGTTTTCGAGTAACATACAAGGAGTATTTGACGTTCAAAAAGACACCATCTTCACCGTGTGAAAGTAAAGAAGTTCGAATGCTTTCCGATAGAACACCAACTTCATGTCAGAGATTTCTGCGATGCGAGCTTTAACGATGAATTGTATGGTATGTGATTTAAAGGCGTTAAACCCGCCTTATTTTCTATAAAAGATAGATTAGGTTGCAGGTACAGTGCAAGCGGGGGTTCAGAAAAAGGAAGAGGCTTAAGTACAGATAAGCGTTTTGTAATTTTATGTTTTTAAGTAAGTGGAAGAAGAACATTGATATGTTAGAAAGGATTTTGAAAATTGACTTTATCAAGTGAGAGATAAACGATAAGTTTTATAAATTCGATTAATTAAGTGATAATTGAAAATTGATCATTAAGTGAGCATTATCTGTCTGCATTTAACCCTTCTTCAAAAATAGCCAACCAAACGCGGCCGGGAGCGCCATATATGGGGTATGGGGTATGGGGTATGGAGGTTTCTTAAGTAGTGTGGTTAAGCATCTTTCGCCCACGCTGATTATCTGTGAGCATTTACCGGAAGCAATTAGTAACCAGAGATACAAACATGACGGAAGCAGCACAGAAGTCATACGAAGAATAATAAGACCGACTTCTACAAGCTGAGAAACATCAATCAGCCGTTCCATCACACCAGCGAATCGAGACAGGATCCATATCCCAGATTAGGACGCAAAGATATGCAAAGAAAAAAATGCAGTGGCATAATAAGCCCTAAGGAATCAACCAATAGCCAAAGAACCATCACGGCTCCAACTTGAGTTTAAGATACAGTAAACTGTTTCCCTGTTCCAACTGTTTGATATACCCGCGTGTTGGTGTTATGAACCTATCCGACCTCCCATTCGCTATTGATTAAGAATACGTAGTTTTATCTTCAAACATTAAACTTCTTCTGCGATCGTTCTCGTATTGGGAGTAGGTAGTGATAGCTGTCGCTTTCTGACTCTAGACCGCCCAATATCTGACATGAGGTTGCAAGCCACCAACAGTTTGCTCAGCTGTGCTGTATTCAATACAGTGTTGCACAATTCTTGCAGACTTGGATGTGATCGCCATATGATTTGCACGAGATAACGTGCTGGTAGTGAATTTCTACTGTGGGGAATGATGGGGTATTGAATATGGTTGGTTGTATCGTAGATATATGAAAGTAAATTGAATTTGACACCAACAAGACAAAGAAACTGCATGTTGCTGTATGATCTGTAATTCATTTAAACTATTCCGTAGAGACCCTTCATTTGCCACATGTTTGAATATCAAAGGAGCGTTCTTGCCGTACCAGGGCTGAAAGTAAGGCCCTTAAGATAGTCCCTTACTTCGAGGGACTATATTTCCTACCATACTAAGAATGAATATAAAAAGAGCTTCCCCCTCTCCACCTCGAAACCAACCATCCATCTTCCACATCTCAAATTAACTCAATTGCACTCACATCGATCCGCAACCATGTCAGGATTCATCTTCACCGAAGGAAGCCATGAAGACTTCGACGCCTGTATCGACATAACCCTACAATCTTTCCATACTTTCAAGTTATGGGCTCAACTCTGGAAAGGTGTCTCCATGGAGGAGCAACGTAAATGGTGGAGAGGTGGTCTCGCTAAACGTTATGAGTTGGGTGATACTAGTATGTTTCTTATGAAAGAGGAGTCTACTGGGTAAGTTGAACTTTTTGAATCTTCTTAACTTTATTTACACTTAGAGTTTGGGGATTATACTTGTATTTTCGGGGATATTGCAAATATAGATACTGACTGATATATGTTTTATAGAAAGATCGTCGGCTGGTCTTCCTTACAATGGCCATGGGATTTGAAACCCATTCCAGAAGACAAGAAAGAAGTAGCAACAAAAATCGATCTCACTCGAGACTGGCCCGCTCCACCACCCGGCTTCAACGAGCAAGCTGGTATGGCTATCGTTTTCATGATCGATGGCTGTCTTGACTATGGCTACAATCCACAAACCGATTTTCGTAAGTGCTAATTATCCAAAAGACCCCCAATCAATTCACTTCATTTCCTTTCACCCAATCAAATTCACTCCACTGACAAATAACCCCGCAAACAACGCTAACAACCCCACAGATCGCAGAGGCTCCTTCATTATCCCCGCGTATCACAAACTCAAGCTTGCCGAACGATTCACTGCCCACGCCAACAGCATTGCTGATCATGCCGGTCGAAAGACTTATGTCTCAGCTAGACCAGAAACCATGCCCGGATTCACAGCTCTCAACTATGAAGTTTTGGGTCCACCTGATGCTAAGATAGTGGCAAAGGGTGGAAAGCCAAAGCGACCGTTGTTGTTTTGGTTTGGTGTTCGTCATCCAGTTCGGATTACTTCGAAATTGTGATCTGGATTTTGGGATGTGATAATTAGGGGTTGTGGGGAGAAGAAAGCGTTATGAATTGATATCTTGCGGTAGAGAAGTGATGAGACGTCGAATCGCCTTGATTTGAGGTTAGATTGATTGATGAAGGTGGCTAGCTATTGTGGAATACAGTAGGTAACCAACATATGTGAACTAGACAGGTGGTAGCTAGCATAAAATAGGCGCCCGGAGTCTAAAACTCACTTCAATCGAATTTGCAATTACATCCTGATACCTTTATTCGAGAAAATATTTGAATGCTTACCATAATTCCAGATGTCGGCTTCCACCACGAGTGAATGAAATGGTTGAGACATATGCCCAATATTCTTTTCATATAGAAACAGATAGACCTTATTTTTAATCACAACAGCGCGGATGAAAAGATAGTTGCCAGCATCTCAAATATCCCACTAGCAGCAACCGACATAACTTCTCTCCCCTCCATTGGACTCCCTAACGAAGAAGGAAGAGAAAATATGCTGCGTTGAGATGTTTGATGCATATCGAATTCTGGGGAGTAGAGGCAGTCTGTAGTTGAGAGGGTGATTCTGGAAGTATGAAAAGAGGCTCGGTACTGTCCTTGATTGTAGAAGTTTATGGTAATAGCACCCAAGATCAAAAACTTTACATAATAGGAGTACAAGGAAACGATAAAAGGAAGAGATATATTTGCGAGTTCTTATATCAATCGCGATATCGTATATAATATAAAACAAAATACACACACCTCTCACAAGTCACAAGTCCTCCTTGAGTTTAAAATTTTTCAATGGAGTAAGACCAGAGTAAAGAAGTTCGGATTAGATATTCATTCTTGAAATGTTTCGATTCCTTCAATAGCTTTGAAACAAAAGGAATTATCTTTCGTGTCTTTTCCTAATCCTGATCCCTTCCAGTTTCCTCCACTGTCCACATCGCTCCTCCTTAAGGATTATTCCAATCACCAGATTTGATCCCTCATTCTGGATCATTTGCTAAGACCTTGAAGTGTAGCTAGCTTCTCGCGGATCCGCTGCTCGCTTGTTTCTCCGCAATTTCGACACGACATTAGTCTTTCTGATGGTAATATCGAGATGGTCCATCTTTATTTTCGGTTCGTTCGTGTCGAGGCGGATACCCGCCTTCGATTACGTGTATGGTCGAAGAACCAGATAGTGAAGAGATCAAAAGTTGCTCTTCATCCATTTGTGGAACCCCCCTCCCCTATCGGGTGGGTTGCATTGTGTTGATTAGGGAATATGGGTAGGTGACTTATTTTGGTCCTGTATATGACCTCCACTCAGATTTGGTATACCTCCACGGTCTTGCTGGTGGAACATTCGCAGTCTAAAACAAACGATGAGTCGTCGTCATCTTCTCTATAGAATGTAGCACCTTCTCGTCCAGAAATTTGGCTTACCGTGCGCTCGAGTCCCTTCCTATCGCTTTCAACAACAGTAGCTGTTCCCTGTTTCAATCTCGCTGATGCTTCAGGTAGTTGTATTTCATCATCGTTGGCATAATTTACCTTGCCGTCGCGCAGGAACCGCGCTCGTGATGGACTTTGTAAATATGTCTGTGGTTCATATCCTTTTCTAATATCGGATACCTTCATTTTATCGGTGCCGAGTACACATCGGTAGAGAGGACGAAGCGTAGCCGCATTGGAAGCGAAAATTCCGAGGCCCGTCTCGACTGGTGACCAAATAGCAACATCAGTTGCTGAGTAGAGAAATTCTTTCGAGTCTTTAAGTCCGGCGAGATATGGAAATCGAACAATGGTAGCAGTGGAAGCCCTAGAAAAAAATCGTATTAGTACATGTCCTATCTAATTTGAGTGTGAGGATATTGGAGAAACCTACAACCCTGCGAAGGCGAGAATAACCCAAACAGTTATCTTCTGCTTAAAACCCATATTTAAGTGCCAGGTCATGAAAATTGGTAAGATGGAAAAGGTCCAGTCCGTAATGCAGCTTATGGTAGAGTAAACATAAAATGATGCGACAACAAAAGAGGGATTGAGGCAATGGCCCTCGCCATTAGTATACCGAGTCCAGAAATATGATGTGGGTGAACATTGGAAGGTAAAGACGAAAAGGAAGTAAAGACTATATATCTCTACAATGATAATTGATACCCATAGAATGAGTCTATGAACGTAGGAAGTAGCAAGACGCAACAAGAAAATTATGATAGAAATTTTCAAGGTCATATTCGTCGCCACATAGATTATCTCGCAATACCACCACCACTGAACGCTGTCAATTAGAGATTCGTTGCCAAATAGACATGGCTAAAACCAACCTTTATTCCCATTTGGTAAATTTCAATCGGAATATCTTCACTTTTCCGTCCAGCACCATTGGCAATGGCTTCGAACCCGAAAGCAACGAAAGCTACGAACAGTATCTATTCCCCAAATGAGTTTCTGGTTTCGATGTACGTTGAAAGCGTGGTAGCTTGGGGATCCATACATATGTGATAACTGCAAAAATATCATCCCATCCAAAGGTTTTCACGATAGATAACCGGCAGTATATACGCATCGGCGTTACAATGGTGCAAAGAGCCAAGAGAAGTCCTAATACAGCAGCAAGTTCTCGCGAACGTCCAGGATCTGACGATAGCATCATCTTGAGTATGTGGTAAGGTTGACAGGCCCACTATAATAACTAGTAACGTTGACGAGGTGAGAATCGCAATGAAGCATCGGAGAAATGTGAAGAAACGACTAAGAGGACCCGCATGTTCGTGCTGCAAACCTGGGCCTGTATTTAACAAGATTGAATAATCCTCATTTTGGACTAGTTTCACATGTGCCCATATATACTTTGGAGGCTTTCGAATATAATTGCGGGAAGAAATCATGCTTTTTTGCTCAAACAAATACAGTTGTGGTGGGATATGGGGAAGTGGAGGTTGGCTCCCGCTTGTGTGTACACAGGCCTCTTATACTCGATGAATCTTCCAGCCAGTCGGAACACTTTACCGAAGTATTGATCTGGAGATCTCAAAGGAAAGGATGAAAATTCGACCATTACTTTTGAAGCTTTCAGTATTATACTTTCTAAGTATCCGGATTTTAGGAGTTATGTGTCTGTCTACCACGCTGTAGCTTTGGACTTCGTCCCTTACGCCCTTGTGGAGAAGAAGTCCAGTGAAGTAAAGAAATAGGTCATAGTTAGCAAGGATGACTTTCTGGGTTTCTTGATGTTGGTATTGAGCGAATTATTTTCTGTAATGTTAAGTTCCAGAACCAAAACGATTTCCATTTACATCTATTCGCAGGCGTATACATGTTTTAGCCCCCATCCCTTGTGCGGCTACCCTTGCCTTAGGAAGGCACTATTCATAAAAACCAGAGCTCTAAGAGTTTTGTTTCGGAAGCTGCGATCCTTATATGAAAAGTGCGTGCGGCTATTGAAAGACGAACTATATTATGTATATTTAAACTTGCCAAGTCATCGGGGAACCTCTCAATATCTCGACGACTTCCATAAAGATTATACTCTGGAAGCTCAAGCTTCCCTAGCTCTTTCTTAGATGTTCCAGCTAGAACTATAATGTTAAACTTGCTGTTCGTCTAGGCAGTTCTAGCGGGCTTCTAGCTCGAACTTTAAGCTCAAGATATCAAATACCTTCTCGGTATTGCAATTAGCATCTCATTAGGGGTTTCATCTTCAAAGACCATGATTAAGTTACTTGCTTGATAGGGCAATACTCGTATAGTATGCTCATCTAGCAAACTCGAGTTACCTCAACTATATCAAGGACACACGATATAATTTGGTAAGAATTGTAACAATTTCCGCAAGTGCTGATAAACTGAAGCCCCCCTTTCTTGCAATAGCTGCATACTGCAATCAATGTGAGTAAATAGTCTCATATACAGACGGTTACATGTAAACAAGCTCAGACCAAGATGTACAAATCCCCATAATCGCAAATCGATATGTAAAAGAATGCCCTTAATCCCGAGTCCCACCTCCCGATCAAAAAACTCAAAATTATATCCGTACTCAAACATCCTTGCATATCAACCATCACCATCTTTTTTGGCTCATTTATACTTCAGGAAACACTTCTCCTAACTTTTATTCCTCTTTCAGTATACTTGGCACAGTCGAAAGGGAGGACATAAATGTATTCCAAATAACAAAGTTCGTAAATTGGTGAGCACCGCCGGTGTTGACTTTCACCCGCAACCATATCTCCAACTGCGATTTCTCTAATTGGTCAAATTGGCTTCCGCCACACCGTGGTTAGATACGGTACTCAATATTCCCATAGGTATCAACTTCTTTATCAAAGCATACAAAAGGGTTAAGGCTGAAGTATATGGTAGTGAGTGCCTTAACCTTCTTCTACGTTGAGGTTTGAAGCCAAGTAGAAATAGCTCCATGGTACGCTTGGATAGAAAAGTCGATACTTATGGGCATAACCTTACCGAGTAATAGTTCGCCCACTGACCCACTACTAATGAATAAGAACAATGCCATTGAAAAAAAGGTTACAAGGAAACATTGAGAAGTATTGGATGGCTAATATTTCCCCTCTGAGAGAAGAACCATATCAACATACGTTTCGATGTTTCATTTCCAAAATTGGCTTTTGGGAGGAACACATTGGCTTTAGCCTTACAGCACAGACTAGAATGCTTAGCTCATTTTTGATCGAGATATAGAAGCGAATGTAAATTATCAAAATCGAGTCATGGAACGGACGTGGCGGAACTTTACACCGTAAGGTCTATATTTGGATCGAAGATCTTGATGGCTATTTTGGAGGAACATGCTGGGATATTGGGGCAACCTTATTCTAGGCTTCTAGCACGACATGTTTCTTTCTCTCTTCTTTGTCCCACTGGTGTTGCTTAAGTCTCTGGGAAATGAGAACGTGAATTCGTGTGTATAAGAGGGGAGGATAGAAATCTGCATATTTAGGTATTTCCCAGATGAAAGTTTTCGAGTTCAAAGTCGCATTTATGCGTGTTTATCATTCGGATATGATATCCATTAACTCCACTCAGAATTTCTTTGCATCGAAGTGTAGAGAAAGTTGATAGTTCATTGTGTGGTGTGTTTATACTGTCAAAAAGTAAATATATGGAAGTGGAACCTTGTACATATCTACTCCAGCGGAAGTATTCAACCGCCCAATACTAAGCAACTTTAATCTTTCACGAACCCACCCAATCGAAACAGAGATGAAAATGACTTGCCAATACATTAGACGTTCAATTCAATATCCCCATATGTTATCTAGTCGTACTTACATTATACAGCATCCCTGAGAAACACTCATACTAGGACCTACTAGATCCACCAAACCCTCTTCTCAGACATCCACCTAACGCAGATAACTAACCCACGTGACTCGCCTGAAATCTCCCCATTCCAATTCCACTTCCTTACTCGTGTTACCAGTATATAACGAGTTTTCTCCAAAGCATCCAAGAGAAATGCGCTGAAGTATTTGGCAGTGATTGAGCGCCATAACCTTCGCGACATAACCTTCTTCTATGCTAAGGTTTGCAGTTTAAGGGCTCCTAAATACAAAGATACGAGCATTTGGCCGTGATCGAGCGCCATAACCTTCGCTACATAATCTTCTTCTATACCAAGGTTTGCAGCCAAAGAGCCTTCAAATACGAGAAAACGAACATCCGAATGAACGAACTAAGAAAAGGGTAAACAAACAATCCAAATTATCTACTCGAGTAACTATCCACGAGATAATAATTCACTTCCACCCTCCGTGCGTAAATAATCTTCCTCTGTACAAAGTATCCTGTATTCGAAGTAGCATATATCCGGTTATAACCTATGTAGGGCCCCGACTTTATCCATTCTTTCGAAAAGATCTAGAGATTGAGTTCAATTCGGTACCGAAGGCGTTGTGAGCTAGACATAGAGTTAAGTCTGTACATACTTCCCGTGCTTTACCCAATATCAATATTGACTTCAAAATTGGGGAATTACGTCGCCATGATTGCTGGATTGTTACCTAGCTATATGACATATTGGCTAGCATACTGGAAGTATCGTACCAAGAGTATATGGTAATATCAAGCTGTCATTACCGAAGTTAATAAGTATTTGTATTTCTCTTGCCTGGCGTATTATTAGAGCAATATGAATTGCAGATACAGTATACTATCTGTGAAGTGCCAACCAGCTGATAGATTTAAAAGACACTTCTGTACTTTTGAAATCGAAACCTTTAAACTTCATGGAGCCCTTCTAAGCTACTCATACTACATAGAACGAAGGCGAATTCAAAGCATACATTTGCCTCAATGACGAAAATCGACCATGTTTCTGAGCTACTCATACTATACATAGAACGAAAGCGAATTCAGAGCACACCATTCCCTCAATGCCGTGAATCAACACAATCATAAACTTAAACAAAAGCCAACAAACAAATAACCACCCCTCGGTAATACAGCACAAGGTCCAAGTACTACATACCCTCGACGAAATGACAAAAGAGGAAGAAAACAAGAGCATAGCATCACATCACCCTACCTCAACAAGCCTTTATCAATACGAACAAAAGAATAAATAGACTAATTACTATTTAGATGGAAGAACAAAGGCCGGAGCTCCTTTGGGTATTCCTTCAAATTGAAAAATGATGGGATTTTCTTGATGAACATACTTCTTTACCCCCAGTGAGCTTCTCCCGGTGATCCTCTACTTAAGAATGATGCACCACATCATAACTTGAGTAAGTTGCAATGACAATACCAAACGATGGATGATATACTTGTCACATAAAGCAAAACGCAACGCAACGCAGCAAACACTTACATAATCTTAGAGCTGTCTGTCCCCCAGTTTCCCACCCCACCCAAGTACCATAATCACAAATCGCCAATATCCCTCTTTCCCACTTCCCACTTCTCCACTTCCCACTCCTATCATATCCATTGCGTCCCAACCTATTCACCCCATACTATCCATTCCATTCATCATCTCATCTCATACAATACAATACCCAGATCTACACATACAAGCATACCCACACATACATATAAAAAGCCCCCAATCCAATATCAATCATCCACATCAAATCATCATATCTCATAAATTTCATTCTCTCATCCTGAATACCCATCCATCCACCCCTACATACATACACACAACATAAAGCTGCATCTCTAAGACTTCCCCTGCCAAACCGCACCTTCATCCACCAACATAAATTTCCCCATCCATCCATCCAAAAAAAACAACAAAACCCAAAAAAGCCCACCCCACCATCCATCATCCATCTCTCTCAAAACCCACCATCCCCAAATCACAAAACCCTGACC
>JWJB01001088.1:0-11470 GCA_000812895.1 Rutstroemia sydowiana | reverse complement strand
GGATGGGATGGGATGGGATGGGAAGGTGGTGGTTGTGTCTGCTTGGGAAGGGGTGTTTGGTCTTTGTTGCTAGAGGGAGATGAGGAATTATGATGGTATGGGATGAGACGAAATGGCAGGATTCACATGTGTATCTATGGTCTGCAAGCTTAATATTCTACTTCAGTGTTCTAGTGCATAGCTGAAGTAAGAAGTAGCAAAAGAGTAAGCATTAAACTCGAGATTGAAATGGAATAGAGAATAGGAGGAGTAGCGTATTGTATTTCTTTATTTTCTCTTTATCTATATACGAGTCACAGGCTTGAATTAAACTAGATGGCTAACCTTGATATTTATTTTCCTCTTCGGGTTATTTTTTTACCGGTAAGAAGGGTAGGAAGTTTACTGATATAGAGGTGTATAACCTTACCTACTAGTAATACCCGATTTCAAGTAAGGAGATATATTTTAAGTATAAGTATAATCTATATCAGTGGATATAAATCCAAGAGCTAGATTCATTCATTCATGCATTTGTTCTTTTTAAGTACTCTAGTATACAGTACTAGTACATGTTCATTTTCATCTACAAATTATATATCTACTTGAATAGACTGCATTTTCTTTTCTAACCTAAACTAAACTAAATTAACTCAGAGTAACATTATACCAGTGCATAATCCATCAATCATCGATTCAAATAAGTAATAGTAGTAGCATTTCAATTTCAATATTAGCATCAACATCATCACCAACACTAACACTAATAATATAGTGCAATATCAAAACCTACAAACCATTACCTAACCCCTCTCCTCATCTACACAATCACATTCATTATCTATCATTCACAAGCAAGCAAGCTTCATTGTAACCTTTAATCCAACCATCCATCATGATAAATCCACTCAATACCAATCCAATACTCCCAAATCACAATTTATACCACACATACATACTGTCATACTGATATATATAACATCACATGAATCTTTCTTTACAATTACAATCAATCAGTCTTGTTCAAACTCAAACTCAAAATTCACCCATCAATAAGTTAATACACCAATACATACCAACACACACACAATTCCTATCTCCCCCCCCCCTCACCTTCTCATCTCCAATAAATCTAGAAGCTATATCTTCCCCCTCCATCTCCAAACTCACTATTATTATTACTATTACTACTACCAGCTAGTGCAAGCCACCAGCCCTCCACAAGCCCCTCACAAGCTTCTCCCGCCAAATATCCTCCAGCCCAGACCAGACCCAACCAAACCAAATCAAGAGATCAACTAACCAACTAACTAACCAACCCACTAAGCCCATCCATCATTCATTCATTCAAGCCAATCTCCAACTAACCTAACCTCAACAACCTCACTTCTAACTTCAACTTCAATCTCAACCTAACTAACTCAACCTAACTAACTCACTAAGTCACTATCAATCCATCAATCAATCCATCAACTCTTAATCAAATCAATCTCAAGTTTCAACCGCCACTAAAGTAAACTCTTGATAAATCGAAATCCACTTGCAATAAAAACATATGATACGATTCCAAAACATGTGATTTTACCCCTCCTTCCCCTCCATTAGCTTCTGCTTGCAAGTCCTTTCATTCCCTTCCAATCTGTATGAACCATGTAACAAACCACAGAGAATCAATAGTTTCCCCAAGTGCATACAACATCACGCACACACATATATACATCTTAATCACATAAATCATCATCACAACATTGCATAATAAGAACCCAAAATATTTGCTGGTGAGAATTGGATATTTCTTGAACTCTAAGCTATGTAAAGCTCTCTCCCCTCAAAAGACCACCGTTTATACCATTTGTCCATGGCAAAACGTTGTCGTAATGTTTCCTTTGTGTGTAAGATACATGATGAGCACTCTATCGTGTCATTGAAAAACCACCCCGGACTTTATATTAAAATCTGCCCTTCCTTGCCGTGCCTTCCAAAAACGCCCCATGTCTAATTTGACAACCCGCCGCTCAAACACAAAGAATGCAATTTTGTCTATTCATCCATTCATTAAAAAAAATTGCTCATGCAGCATCGGCTGATGCAACAGGTTCCGCAATGCGTGTAACCTGGCTACCAGCTCGGATAATTTTTTGGCCTGCAGTGTCACTGACGAATGAGATATCCTTGTTCTCACGTTGAGCGCGCTTCCAGATCTCAACTTCACATCCACCACGCAGAACACCAACACGCATTGTCGAAAGAAGGTTGTGTGCGGCGTTGGAGTGATTGTAAACACCACCGTTGAAGATAGCAGTTGCATCTTTGCCAATACCAGCAGTGATCAAAGCCTTTCCACCTGGGTGCTCCTTTACAAATGCGGTAACATCGTGAACAACACCAGCAACAGCGACGAGGGCACGGCCATTCTTGGTTTCGCTGACATAGTCATCCCAGTCAATGATTGGCAATTGTTCGAGAGGAATACCCCAGTCAAGTGTTTGTCTCTTTTGGTCGAGCTTCTTTTGGAGTTGTTGGAGACGTCCCTTTTCGATTTCGTTGGACTTGAATTGCTTGAGATCGTAGGCGAGTCCGAGTTGCTTCCAGATCCAGATAGACCACTTGGTTGGGTCATATTGATGCCATTCGATAGCATTGCGGTAATCCGAAGGGAATTCGTGATGGAAGTTGTGGTAACCTTCACCGAGAGTAACGAAAGCAGTGATGACGTGATCACGAGGAGAGTTGCGGTCATCGAAGGGTTGATCGCCGAGCCAATGGGCCAAGGAGTTGACACAGAAGGTAGCTTGTTGAACGACGAAGATTCTGAGGATACCAGCGTAGATGAAACCACCGAACCAATCTCCCCAACCGAGGCCGGTGACGAGACAAGGGAAGATCATACCCATGAAGATAACAGTCTTGATGTAATTGCGATGTTGCCAAACGACAACGGGATCATCGTTCAAATCCGAGATATCAGTACGGCCAATACGCTTTGGGTTTTGTTGCATGATCATCCATCCGAAGTGAGAGTAAATGAGACCTTTTCGAACGGAGTATGGGTCCTTGTCGGTATCGGTATATCGGTGGTGAGCTCTGTGATCTCTGGACCACCATCTAATTGAACCTTCTACGGCACCACCTCCAACAGCTGCGAGGAAAATCTTCAAAGGTAAGGTTGCGGAGTATGAGGAATGAGCCCAAAGTCTATGGTAACCTAGTAAAAAAAGAAACATGTCAGTATTGGAATTCAACCAATTCAAAGAGTGGTTTGATTGAGAACATACCAGCTGTAATGCCTAGACCAGTCATGAAGTAATAAACAACAGACCAGACAGCAGTCTTCCAGTGTAGAGGAGTCCAATATGCCATGATCATGCCATAAATTGGAACTCCCACAATGAGAGTAATGTTAAGCCAGTTAACATGTCTATACCAATTGTATCTGGTAATAGGTTCGTCGGTGATGTGAGATTTCTTTGATTCGTATTTCTTGGTAACACGAGTTGGCTCCGATGGCTTTGCCATGTTTGATGGAACTTTTGCCGCGTCTTGGGCCATCTTGGTTAAATATGGTCAAGATAGATAGAATGAAGGAAAGGCGTGTCGAAAAAAAAAAGGAAGAAGAAAAGAGAGAAGAAGGAGGGATGCCAAAGTCCTTATAAAAAAGACGATTGGGCTTTAAAATGGATTAGGATTGGTAAAATAGACTAATGAGGTAGTAGTTTTATTGTATTGTAGAAATAACTACCGTATTAATTTTATTATTCTTTCTTTCCGAATTTAAATGTTTGAACTTCTTGAGTAAGGAGTTAGTGGTGGTATAACTAGGTAGTTACTTAGTTGGAGTAGAGCAAGGAAGGTACTTAAGTATAAAAGTGGATAAAGTGGCACTTTGGTTGGTGGGGAATTGAGTTAGGTAATATTTTTATTATGGATGATCAAACATACCTAGGTAGGGAATGAAGGAATAATTGAAAAAATCAGGGTCTTTTTTATCTTTTTTTCTTCTCTAATCCAATAAATTTCTTTCGATTTTGGTGGGAAAAAGGTTAATCCTATGGAAGATGCATGTTTAAAAATCGCCACTTCCTAAAATAGATAAGGTAACCAAAGTAAACTACCGGTACTTTTTTCTTCAAGAGAAATTCAACAAGATAGATCGTTTTGTTCTTTTCTTCAATAACTCCGTATCGAGTTGGTTAGGTAGTTTAGTATTGAATCTGTTGATTGATAGATAAAAAAAGTATATCCATAAGTGTATAAAAATCATAAGTCGTATGAGAAAAGTTTGAAAAAATAGGAAGAGTTATGATGCCATCTTTCTTAGAAAGTGTGAAAATTAAATAAACAAATAATCAATTTTTACATGTGGCATCAAATAGAATCAAAATAAATCAATATAAAAAGAGAAGTGCTTTTGATGATAGAAGAAGCTCAACGTCCCAACAAAAATATTGAATTATCAAAAATTGGTACGATATGATATAATTATCCTAGTTAAGTTAAGTAAAGTAAAGTAGATTAATAAGTAAAAGATTAAAAAAAGTATATAATAATAATGAATTATAATTGGATAAATAACCGAGGTATGATAAAAATGAAGAATTATGATTGGATAATTGATTAATTGATCCAGATTTCAAGATTTACATGCATAAGGTACTCATCAACCTCATCAACAAATCAATCAATCTATGAACATCTACTGTACGGAAGTAGGTATTGTACTTGGCTGATAGCTTATACTGTACTAGATTATACTGTGTATCTTTTATCTTTTCCAAGTTTCCAGCTTATTCATACAGTACCTAAACTTGCCTTGATCTATCAAGATGCAATAAAGTATACTATAGTAGTGAGTGTAATTTAGTACTCTATTCTCTATAGCATAGAGTAGTCATCGAGTTTCTCTATAACCTTTCTATTAGCTGTCTCGAGATTCACAAATCAAACAAAATATATAAAAATAAAATATACGGAATATACTATCTAGACATTAGGTATATCAATACGAATCCGAATCCAGAGACAGGGTTTCAATTCGGACCCCTTTTGTTTTTTGTTGTTCGTTTTTCTTCTCTTCTCATTTTTCTTTAACATTCTCTTGACAAGTCAACGGTCAGAAATTAAAAATACCGGTATTGGTACCAGTACAGTCATTAATAATCCCTACAGCTTCCATCCAGTGCACACCACCACTACCAAACTAAGCCCCTCAGCCCTGAATAGAGTAACTTGGACCTGCATAACCACTATACACAATCATTTTACACCAATAAGAAAAAGGTTAGTTTAGGTAGTAGTTCAGTGTATAGAAAAATAGAAAAAAGAAAAGGATGAGATGATACTGATACGACACCATCGTTTTCACCGTTTTTGTTTTTAATTCGCACATACTTCTATAAACTACATGTGTTACATTTCATGAATCGATTTTTAAAATTGACTCCAGCTTAAAATATGATACTGTACCAGTACTGATATTGATAAATAATTGATACCAATACAAAAATCCATACCTAATTAGCATAAAACATAATAAAACAAAACGCATTTCTCAACAAAAACCAAAAAAAAAATTAATCATCCGAGTTCCTCATTTTGCCCCAATTTAACCGGTACGGAAATAATCCTGATTCATCCCCCGCCCCGTTAACGAATCGAATCGAATCGAATAGAATGATTAGATTTACAATCCGATAAGGATTTCTTTTTTGGGTACGGAGTAGCTACTGTATCTACCATCGATATCTTGGAGTTGAATGATGCTCCATATATTTCAATTATAATACTGTAATATAGTGGTAATAATACGGCCGTAATAAACTCTTTTGGAGATAGATACCTACGGAGTACTGTACCTAGACTTGATTACGAGTACGGGTAAGCTTTGGATTGTCCATGTAAGCCACCCCCACAATAGAATTTTTGTATACCTAGGTAGCTATTGACTGGTGTTGGCTGGCTGGTCAGCATTCATTGTTGATAGAGGCTGGAAGGGAAATGGATTCATGAATTCGTGGATATATTGAATATTTGCCACTGTTGTTGAGCTTCGCTATCCACTATGAGTTTATGACCTAGTAAGCAAAAGAGTAGGGGCAAGGTAAGTGTGCATTGTTGGTGTTGATACTGTATATTAGTGCTTGGATAGACAAGACAAGACAAGACAAGGTACGATAGCTAGTTCTAGAGTACCGTAGAATGTAGCTGATGGGATTGAGATTGATTTGCAGAATATGATGGAAAGATATGCTTTACAGCATTCACAGTAGAAGAAGTATAGTTGATCAATTCATCATGAATAAAATACACTAGTCTCTAAGTCAAAAATGGTAAGATAGTCCATTCCACCTGCCATATTCTATACCTCTTTAGGATAACACTACTTAAAGTACTTACTATAATCAGCTATTATAAAATATAATAAATTCATCAAAAAAATGATAAAATAATCAATTCATGCAATCAACCGATATGGCCCGTTAAATATTGAGGGGGTGAGGGGTTGAATCCACTTCTTTTCATAGCTTTGAATCTTAGTGACGTTTGTTTTATCGGACGAGAGGTTATGATGGCGCGTTTTTGCTCTTTCGGGTTTTTGTTTGTTTGGATTTTTGTTGGGTATGAATGGTGTGCGTGTACGGTATACAATACCTATTATCGGTATTGGGTATTTGCTGGGAAAATACATGGGCTGGGGTCTCCAATGTGTGAGATTGAATTTGGTGGGTGGGTTTGGGGTGTTGATTGAGGTTTTGCGGGGAGTGGCCTTGATGTGAATAATCATCACATATTGTAAGTGTAGGTTTTGATTCTACGTTTTGATTTACTTTACTGTGTGTGGTGTGTTATTTGATATTACTACGAGCATATGTATATGTATAAGTGCATGTACAAGGTTCCGAAATCAACCTGAAGTTGGTTGAGGTTTCGAAAGAAGGATTTTGGTTTTGATGAGATGTTTATTACATACATGTGACAAGTGCAGTATTGTATGGATTGATCTCACATATTGTAGAGAGCGAATGGGAGTGATGAGTAGTAGTTTCCAAGTTAATCAAAATATGCTATGTAATGCATTCACTCTTCAACACAATCTCGAATCTCAGAATTGGAGGAACGGGATGGAACTACGATAATGTATGGCATGCTAAAGAATATATCATCTTCTATCCTATCCACTTCTCTCCATTCACCATTCAATAACATCCGATTTCTGAGTGGAAGTCTCCGATGTATATGGAAATCCCAATAGAATGAATCCATTTCCTTCCTCTGGAAACGGACCTAGTCGGTCGAGAACCGTGTATCTCATCGGAACTCGTCCCGTGAGCGGATCCGGATTGTGTAGTGCGGGTCATATAGTATCAAGTGGGTTAGGTATAGAGTCTATGGAAAGATCTACGGATTTTACTCTGTTTGATGAAGAGTGCATGGCTAGTGAATGTTCATCGATGTACCAATTACTTGCAGGGCGGTGGGTGCGTATTGAATGAAGGATTTCGAAGGGAGTGAATAGTGTGTGGCAATTTTTGACTTGGGAGAATAATATTTTGGACAGTGAATTAGGATTTAAACACCCATAATCTGGGAAGACTAGGTGGGAGAGGGAAATCTATTGATATCATTTACTCTACCACTTCCTTCAAACCAACTCCAATGCAAAGACTCCATTGAGTTGAGTCGAGTCAATCTACATACATACCAAAAGTCAAATTAAACAAGAGCCACCCATCCCATCAAGTTCATAAAACACTAATTCACATACCTACAAGCTAAGCTCCAACAACCCAGTACAGTGTTAAAAAAAAACGGCTATCAATCCATACCAACGACCTGCCATGGACTCATGGAAGTCCAAACGCCACTTTCTTTGGTTTTCTCATTGTAAAAGATAGGATCAACAAAACGCACCTACCTACTTCTCCTCTAGTCCATTATCCATAAACTCATACTACAGTATCACCCTTCAACTTGAGTCTTGAAAGCGTATTGATTGCTACATACTTATATGATCAGTATTAACAATATAACATAATAAGTAATAACAACAATAACAACACATACTCAATAAACCAACATTCAGAAAAAAAAATAACTTCTATTTCCTTTTTCATACGAAGTATAACAGAAACAATTTCTATACATCAAAATATCGAATTCCCATTCCACGAATTCGTAGTTTCCCATTCACAGGGTTCTTTAATTCGAGAATGGGTATCTTGAATCTTGGGAATAGAATGTAATACATAAGGGGAATTTGGAATTTAGAATTTACTTGTGAGAGGGCTGGGGTAGATGGATAGATGGATAGATGGATTTAAGGTGGTTTGAGGTAGGAGGGGGGGAGATTCTTGGGTTTAGGTGGTTTGGGTTAGGGCTGTGTTTGGGTTGTTTTTATTGTCTTCTGGTGTGTTTGCGTTTCTTTACTTTTGTCTCATATACTTTTATCTCATATCCCTCCATCTCTTCACTTTCATCTCATACCATCGTATCCCCAGCATGGCAATAGATACCCAATGATGCAATGCAATAGGTTATTGAGGATTATCGTATATACCACTTATCCTTCACTATTCACTCGCCGATCGAAATATCATATCAGTGAAGAAGTAGTACATTAGACGCACTCGCCGAGCCTAATAACTTTCATCTAAATACAGTAACCATATCCTTCTTTTCTTTTCGGATATATTTCTTTCTCAATTTAGAGTAATATCTTGGGATGACTGAGAGTGTAAGTGATATGATATGATGTGATATTCACCACCACTACTTTCTTTGGTTGTTTATCGGGAAATTATTAATAGAATTATATTGATTTCACTATTGACTTTCTTATTCAACTTCGTTTTCTGTAGTGAATTTCACCTATCTTCGTATCTGACAGATTCCCTGGCTGCATGGTGATATATTGTGCTACAGCATGGGGGATAAGGTAAAGTAGAGGTAGTAAGTATTGTACCGGTAAGTAGTAAGTAAGTAATAGTTCAGTTTTGTGGTAACTTCAGATGCAAGTATATTGTGCTGGAGAGTGATGATAGATAGCATTACAAAAAAAGAGTTTCAGTTGAGAGTGAGAGTGAGAGTGCTGTGATGAAATCGAGATTGATGATCAAATAAACTGAAGGTGAGAGATCTCTATGCTGGGGTTTGGAATTCTGCAAAATATATTTTTGGGGGGAAAGAAGTATTGCTGCTAATTTTGTTACATTAATAATTGATGCTTTGGTAGGCTTGGAATTATTTAAATGGCGTGGGAGCTGGAGATTTGGATAGTACATTGAGGAGAAAGGGGGAGGGTGGTGGGTGGTGTTGCTGTTTATCTACATTCTGTATAGGATTTGGATCTCAACCAGATACAGCTCCAGTGTATGATATCCCTCTCAAATCCTAGCGAAGAAGCAATTACAATCAAGCACCAGATAAACTTGTTCAAATCCTCCCTCACATTAAGAGTTGGATATGTATAAATACAAAAAGATTCAATTTCATATTAATGTAGAAAAGATAAAATGGTTTATTAGAAATTATTGCTTCATTTCTTATTCTGAGATTTGAGATGATTTGCTGTGTGAGATTTATATTTGTAATGGATGTATGTGTTCATGATTTTCTTTCATGATTGCATTTGGTTTTATGTGCTTTAAAGGTTGAAGTGTAACCTTTGAGTAAGGACAAAAAGATGCGAAAATTGGTAACATGTATGGGAATATGAAAGGAAGAGAAGAAGGAAAGCAGGTTTGAAGGTTTGAAACCTGATCTCACAAGTTAAAATTCATTCTACAGATGTGCTGTACCTGGTATTTCTGAGAACCGGCGTTGAAAAGAAAGATATGGAATCAGGATTCGTATTTACCATAACAAGGATAAACTACTTAAAGATCATTTCATTTCATTTCACTTGCAATCAAAGAATAAACCCCCATTTTGCTCCATCATCTATGTATATAAACCAACAAGAAAGTCGATATCGATTTCCTCTTTCTTCTTTCTTCTAAAATTCATACTTCAATAGAATGAATCGGAGTACAGTCAGTACCAACAGCGAAAGACAGCCAACTGCCATCCACAATTCCAACTCCCAAAAATACAAACTCAAGAAGATGGAACTGTGAAATGTCCCATTATTGGGAAGATTCTCATTTCCAGGGGGGGGTTTATACTAACGCTAAAAGTGCACGTAAACTTTCATTAAAGTTTCCATCTGATGTCGTCAAAATGGGAAGTCGCTTTTGACTGCTCCCCGGGAATGAGAGTATCGTACCGATCTTAAGGGAAACCCATCTCGGAAATGGAAGGCACTACTCACTCATATGAATAGATATTCGAAAGAACACCAAATTCTCAAAGAAAGAATAATCCTATTTGAGTAGGTACGTAGGGACGTACGGAGGTAAGTAGTACTTACTACTTCCTAAGTATCTAAGCACTCTCATCCTGTTTTCATTCTATCCCATCCTTCCTTACATTTCACACATCCCAAATCCCAATCTTCGAACCCAAGAAAGAAGGAAGTAAAGTAAGGTACTTACCTACTTATCACCCCCATCCAACTTCCAGCTTGTACTTACCCCAAGACTTCAATTTACATGTATATACATATCCCCAAAGGAAACAAAATTGAAAAACAAGTATGAGGAAAAGTAGTTTAGTTGAGATGTATCTTACTTATCAGCTAGCTACCTTATATCAAATACTTCCTTTGTAAGAATACTGTATACCTAAATACAGGTACAAAATTTAAAACCAACTGGAATTCAATTACAGATTTTCAAATCGCCAATATAATATCAAGAATAAGAATCTGGAGAATCAATAAAGAGAGCTGGAATTATAACTAACTTTCTTATTATAAAATCAATCATTTCTACTCCTTTCTACACTATACCATCCCAATTATTGAACTATTTACTATATACCACCTCTCTGAAGCCCAAGAATATTCTTTCTTCCTTTGATATCTTTCCCGCCTTTGCAACTTGTGTGAATTATTACGATTACTTTCTTTTCTAAAGTCTATATTGTATTGTACTATCTTCTTTCAAGGAACAAAAACTCTCCTCTCCGTCCTTCATATTTCATATATATATTATATAATCTTACATATTAAAAAGTTTCAAAGCAATACATATATATATATCTAGATTTGAAGATTGTAATACTAAATCATATCATTCATCTATCTATTCATCCATTCACCCGCTTGCTACACACTCTATTATATTACTTACTCAATATACCTGCAATATATGTAACCACTTCAAGCCACACACCAACCATACTCAACTCAACTCAACTCAACTCATAAATTCATAAGAATCATCCATTCGTTCCATTCCACTATATTCGCTATGTAAGTGCTGTCTCCGTATTCCATCCGCCATCTTCCATTCCATGCAACCTACCGGTATTGGTACCAGTACAGTCATTAATAATCCCTACAGCTTCCATCCAGTGCACACCACCACTACCAAACTAAGCCCCTCAGCCCTGA